>JAUMHL010000014.1:1049685-1060254 GCA_032362345.1 Sandelia bainsii
ATATTCATTTTTACACAACACATTACTAATGTTTTAACTTAGGAAGTGTTCAGAAATCAATGTTTGGTGGAATAACCCTGATTTGTAATCACAGCTTTCATGCAGTGGTCTCTTAATTTTTTCAAGAGCTGTATATTTGCTTTTTGGATGTATTGATTATGCTTATTATAACTAGAGCTAAATGATTTAGTCATGTTTAGCCATCTTCCCACTATCTGGCTGTTTGTATAAGAGGGTATTTTAAAGTTATCAATATATTTTAAAGGAGTACATGGCCTGACACCTGTATCAATACTGAGGTGACTGAAACCTTCATTTACCAGAGGACTTTCCATATTTAGCTGAGAGACTGACAAAATGCACATTGGTTATGTCACAAAGAACCACAAGGTAACATCTAGGAAACTAAAGTCCTCTCTTGCCATTATCAATGTTTGTGTATCCTTGACATTGGTTCAGCATAATTTTGGAACTAGTTTTGAACAATGAGTGGTTGTCTTTGGCACACATTCAAATAGCAGTAAGAACAGGTGTCAATAGCTGTTGACTAACTAACAATGTATAATACATATTGTACTTATACTGTAACTAGGTGGAACAAGTGAGTAACAAGGCCCACTTCAATGTACAATCTCCAGTTACTCATGCTCACTCTGTAATTTTGTGTAACAAGAATGTATTTACCCAGTAGTTATGGAGAAACTGTCAAAACAGCATATCAACTATAGATTAAGTGAGATGCAAATGTTGTGTTGTTATTTTTTAAAATATTTTATTTCCTGACAATGTAAGCCCTTCATAAATGCTTGTTTGCCACTGCAGTGCATCTTGGAGGATGAGGTGGTGCTGGGGTGTGGGGTGGGGGCCCTATTAGGAGTGCCACACCGTCAAAGAAAAGATCATCAACCATCCTGGTTCTGGTGACTGGCAGCTGAGACTGAGAATAACTTTATGGTTGTACACTTTAATTTTGAAATAAAATCATAGAAGAAACAGTTTTATTGTGCAAACACTATTAGTGCTCAGCACATATCATATATGTACCATATAATGTTACAGTACATACCCCTTAGTTAGATTATACCTTGACCAGTTTCTCCTAAATCCATTTTTTTTTCTTAGCAGGTAGCACATAGGTACAACATAATTTTAGCATAGACAACTTTTGGTTAGAAAATACTTACAGCATAGCAACATTTTTAGTTCCCCGCTTGTTACCTCCTTATTTCATCTTACATATATGTATAACTACATTTAAATATCTTTTATATGTATTTGTATGTACTGTATACTGTTACAAAAAAGGTACCCTGTAAATGTTGTTCAGTAAGAACTCCACCTCTTATCTCTTGACCCTTGATCTGAGCATAATATAATAAATCTTTAATATCCATTTTGTATTTTTTGCCTGTCATTGGGTCCATCTTCAAAGCCTAACCGTACAATCTGGCCAACATGGACCCCACGGGTGCACAAGCATGGAAAGTAGATATGCTTGAAAGTAGAGATATGGTATGAAAGTAGACTTGTGGTTCTTGCTTCTGAGAAAGTTAAGGATGAGTTGGCTGCCCGAGATCCCCCCAAGGCCTTTTTCGTCTTTTCTCTACTGCAGGGGTCTGGGGCATAGAGTGTGGTCTTATCCTGTAAAAGGGAAAGCTCAGCAGCAAGAGGGGGGTTGCTGCTGAACCGCACTCCCTTAGAATCACTCTTCCTGCCTGCTAATACTGGTCTCTTTGCATATTGCTTCTCAGACTCATTCCCTCTCTCTGCGTTCATAGATTCTGAAGCTGAAAGAAGCTTAGTTTGACTTTAACCTCTAGAACCTCTGGATCGGTATTTCTGTATATTTTTTACTCAAAATTGAGAAAAAACATGTCAAGGAAATCTCAAAGAGAGAGAAAACCTTCCAGACAGTTTGTAGAGGAGGATAGTGACCTGGATGATGGAGGACCAAGTTTGTCCGGAGCAGCTCCATCTAAAAAGGAGTAAGTAATGAATTTTGCTAAAAGCTGCTAAGAAAATGGCAACTTTACTAAAGCTAAATTTCAGCTTTGTGTGAATTTCTTTTTAACCTGTAACATTATTTTATTAGTTTTGATTGTCAAAAGGACTACTTACCTCCATTATTACTCAACTATTCTATATTTGTTATAGTTTTTATCCTCAAAGTATGTAAGTTTTTACTATTATTATTATTAGCCCTACCTTACCTTTAGTTACTTTTTTTCAAGACTAATACATGTCTGTCTTTTAGGATAGTTTCTGCTGAACAGTTATCATCCTCCTCTGTCCTGGAGAGGAGTCCCACCCAAGGTCAGAGTCAGTGACAGAGGTACAGGGCTGCTGGGGATGCTGTTCGCAGCTGGTGACCATGCCGTCAGTGGAAAACTGAAGCAGACCCGGATTTGGTCCCCCAGCCACCAAAATTTATCCCCAAAAGAACCCCTGGTGTGCAGCCACCCCTAAATTGTGGAAAGGCACTAGCAGGTGAAATATCTTCCAATTTTTTTGATGCTGAAATCATCAAAATGTTGTGTACAAACACAAACAAGAATGCTGCAAGAAATCTACAGAAAGGGAAGAGGTTTGAGTGGAAGGACCTAACGCCAGTAGAGTTGCTGAAATATCTTGGACTGTTACTATACATAGCTGTGATGTGCCTCCCAAAGATCACTGACTATTGGAGGACAAAAACCTTTTTCAAGTTTCCTTCCCTGTGACTGTCATGTCTAGGAACCGGTTTTTAGCAATCTCTAGGAACACTCACATCACTAATCCAGACGAAGATGTTGCCAATGAGCAAAAAAAAGGCAGTGTGCATTATGACTGTCTCCACCGTGTCAGGACTCTGCTGGTGATGATGAGGACCCGCTGTATGTCCCTGTATCATCCAAGGCAGAATATTTCTGTGGATGAGAGGATGGTGGCTACAAAGGCCAGGCTAGGGATCAAGCAGTACATGAGAAATAAGCCAACAAAATGGGGACTCAAGTTTTTTGTGCTGGCTGATGTGAATGGGTACACAGTGGATTTTAGGTTGTACACAGGCAAGTCACAAGGTGCCTCTGGAAATGGGCTCTCCTTTGACGTAGTGACATCCCTTATCAACAAGGACTACCTTTGATCTGGCTATGTCATCTACTGTGACAATTTCTACACAAGCCCCCTCCTCTTTCATCACTTGGGCCAGCAGGGATTTGGGGCTTGTGGAACCTACCGGCAAGGGAGAGTGGGTGTTCCATCCACTAAAGGAAATGCCCTGAATAAAAAGTCACAGAGGGGCTCTATAAGGTGGATCAGAGACTGTGACTTGTTATTCGTCAAGTGGATGGAAAGCAGAGAAGTGTCTATCTGTAGCAACATCCACACTGCCTACACAGGTGACAAAGTGTTGCGATGGCAGAAGGGAGAAGATGGTGAGCGTCGGAGGGTCCCCATCCCCAGGCCCATAGCAGTGGCCGACTACAACCGCTACATGGGAGGAGTGGACACGTCTGACCAGATGCTTGGGACCCACTCAGTCCACCAGAAAACCAAGAGGTGGTACATCACAGTCTTTTAACATCTGGACATTGCTGTGACCAACAGTTACATAATTCAGAGAGAATTATGTGCCAAACAGCAGCAGAAGCAGCAGAGTCGCCAGGAGTTTCAAGAGGAGTTGTGTGCTCATCTCCTTGGTGTGTCATTGAAATCTGACCAAGCGGCAACCATTTTCCTGTCCCCACAAGCAGTGGCGGAGGACAGTCAAAGGCAGACAGGGCCACCAAAGGGAGGAGAAAGTGCACTCTGTGCAAGAAGAACACTGGCAGTGTGAGCAGTGTGATGTGAGTCTCTGTCTCCAGGTGGACAGGAACTGCTTCAACATCTACCACACAGGCCCAAAAACGCCTGGACAATTCTAATACAAATGTTACAATTTCTGGAAAACAGAGAGCAAAGCTCAAAAACTTTTTTGTACATATTTATTATAGTTCATGTTTCCAGTTGATGTTGTCTTATATTGTGTTCCTGTTGAATTCCAGTTTCTACTTAACTTAAATTCTGTAAAATCAAAGTTTTGTTGTTGTTTTTTTTCACTTTAAACTGTTATTACATTGTATTAACACACAGTAATGTAAAATAACTGAGAAATATTGAAAGTCGAGGTTTTTCGTAAAAAAAAAAAAGTTCAAAAGCAATCACTCATAGTCACTCTTTGTGGGGTTTTTCTTCATCGGGAAGAAAACAGAGGTGTTACGTCCCCACCCCAGAGTGAGCTAAGGGGGAAGGAGAGCGTAGCACATGACAACCAAAAGTAATGAAACGGAGGCAAAGTTTAAAATGCATGCAGTGTTTATTTATCACGTGTCCTCAATTATCGACTGGACAACAAAAGGAGGTGGGGGAGGAGGACCAGGCGGTTGAGCCAAATCAAAGAAAACAATAAAACAAAAGCAGCCTACAGCTTCTCTAAGGGCTAAGTGAAATGAAACAGAACAAAAAGGCCTATCTATCTATTCTACCAAACCTCAGTTAAAAACTATACAAATGTGGCATCAACTGCTTAACCTAGTGTCTTTAACAGATAACCTCCTACATGTTGCAGGTGTAAAGGGTACCCCAGACTTACCTGTCAAACCTCCCACCACAAATCACTCTATTCATTCTCAGAGCACACATACAAAGCAAGCTCAGAGAGTCAGCAGCAGAGAGAGAGCTGGCTTGGGCGCAGCCCCCTTTATGGTGATCTCTGGCTTGTGATTGGTCTTGTGTGCCCAGATCAGGCAACACGTGTGCACCAATAATGTTCGAATGGGCCGATCGGTGGAGGCTCTGCACCTACAAGACAAAAGGAAACAGAAACACAACAGTGCCACCTATCTTGGCATGTAACAGAGGTCTCTGTCCCTGCACAGACTTTCAAGGCCTAAATCAAATAACTGTTAAAAATAGATATCCTCTTCCACTAATTTCCTCTGCTTTTTAGCTCCTTCAGGATGCCACCATCGTCACTAAACTAGACTTAAGGAACACTTTGTGTATCAGGGAGGGGGATGAGATGGTCATGCCCTTTGGCCTCACCAACACCCCTGCAATGTTTGGTCGATGATGTTTTGGGAGACATGTTTCTCCCACTCTGAGACCAAAGATGTTCAGCATGTGCGGCAGGTGCTCCAGTTGCTCCAGAGCCAGCTGTTTGTTAAAGTGGAGAAATGCAAGTTCCACATTTCAACCGTCTCCTTCCTGAGTTTTATCCTCTCTGCCGACAAGATCAAAATAGAAGCTGTTAAGGTGGAAGAAGTTAAGGCCTGGCCGGTCCCAGGAAACCAGAAACAACTGCAGAGGTTCTTGGCTTTTGCAAATTTGTACTGTTGTTTCATGAGAGATTACACTTCCATTGCCAGTCCACTTTATCAACTTACCTCTACCATAACCCAGGTATCACTGAACACACTTTTAAAGAACCACTTTACTTCAGCTCCTGTTTTGACACTTCCTGATCCTGCCTGACAGTTCAGTATCCAAGTGGATGCCTCCAACTATAGAGTGGGTGTTGTTCTCTTTTTTCCTCTTGTTTTGCCTTTTTCTCTTGCTGCCTCTCTCCTGCGTAACATAATTATGACATCAGTGATCAAGAGCTTTTGGCAGTTAAGGAGGGAGCTGAGTATCCTTTTGTGGTTTTTACCATCCACAAAAACCCTGAATATCTTAAGACCGCTAAATGCAGGAATTTCTGTCGGTCTTTGTTTTTCTGTTGAGTTCATTTCACACTCTCATACATACCTGGTACAAGCAGATGATATGTCAACATGAACCTCTGGAATCTGAAGAAGCAGATTATTTTGAGCAAAAAATTGGCACTCCACTTCATTGGCCTGTTCCCCATTTGTAAGGTAGCAGCTACGCTGCAACTGCCAAGAACACTTAGAATTCATCCGACGTTTCATTTATCCTGACTCAAGCGTGTTGTGGAGAGAAGTCTCTCAGATTGTCTGCTCTGTTTACCCAGAACGACTTTCCAGCCTGCTTAACTGACCAGATCTCTTGTTACCTAAATCTGTTTGTTACCTGGACCTGACTCTGGTATAAACACAGAATCCTACCCACAGTCTAAATTCTAGATTGCTTTTTGGATTATTTCCTGTCTGTATCGTGGCTCAAGTGGAGGATACCAGCAGGGACAGCCACGTGGAGGTCAGCCCTCCTTCTGCCAGTAAGAACTGTCTGTATTGCAAGTTGTCTGAAAATTCTCACATATATAATATACAGTCTTTGTGATGACCATAGTTTGAAATACACCATTTTTGACAGCCCTGTCTCCTAAAAATTACGTTCGCATACAATTAAACTGCAATCCCGATTACGTTTTTGTAGAGAACACAATTGCAACCCAATTACGTTTTCTGTTAACGTAATGATCATATGTTCACAGTTAACATATTTTTGTCCGCCAAAATATCCGATCCGCATCCAGTTTTCTGTCGGCAAAAATATCCAACGTTACATTTCAACATCCAGCTTTGTGAGTGTAGCGATATTAAAGTGTTTTATGGGTGGGTTAGGGTCAGTGAAAGACTGGGGCCTGGTTATTGGATAAAAATATCACTTCATACAGTCGCTTCACACACACGTCTGCATTGAAAATGAAAGCAAAACACAATCTTTTTTCTAACCCTAACCTCAGTACTTTTCTTGCCTAAACCCAACCTCACGGGGGACTTTGGTCTCGAACTCGGGTCTCCCACGTCAGTCCTGCACAGTAAACACCTGCCGTCCTCCTCAACCATTTCTGTGCTACTCACTTTGCATTAATAAATGTAACGTGTTATTCATTCATTCACAAAAATACGTTTCTGTACAACGTGACAATTACGTTCTAAAAAAACGTAATGGGGTTGCAAATATGTTCTGTAGAAAAACGTAATCGGGATTGCAGTTTAGTTGTATACGAACGTAATTTTTAGGAGACAGTATTGCATTTTTGAACAGTGTAATAAATTGTGCGAAGTAATCAAACATCCAGATCATGCTGATTATTCATTACTGTGCCTATTTTGTGCCAGTGGGAGGCTCTGACTTAAGTCTCCTTCTAGAACATTTTAAAGAAGAGCCTGCCAAAACACACAATGTACAGGATATCATATAAAACCATTTCATTGAAAATGTAAGTTTAAAAACTTCTGTCTGTGTCATGTGTCCTAATGACTTTTGGTTTAGGAAAGTCATTTTACTGATACTAACAGGTAATTCAGGAGTTTTATAAAATCGTTTACATGTTGGTCACTCATGGTGCAGAGTTTAATGAGATCCATGGAGGCTGAAGAAGTCTTAAAAACATTTCACAGGTTCAGACAAGTCTCTCAGCAAGATTAAAGATGAGCACATATTAACTGTATTTCAATTTCAGCTTATTGTGAATGAAGAGGAGAATGTATACTTCTTGGAAGTTAATTTAGAGTCATTTTAATCTTCAAAGTCAAATTTCTTTCTTCAGTGTTTGTTATATTATCTGCCCTTTTGAATAATCAGTCATATTTGATTTTGTTAATGGAGAAAGAATTGAATGTAACATATTTAATTCTTGATGGTCATGTGGAAGTTCACAAATACAAATACATTTATTTTACAATTGTTTTTATTGTATATATCCTCATAATCTGCAGTAATTCTACTATTGTGTACTTGATCTGGAAACACCAAGACCTCCATGAGCCTATGTACATTTTCATTGCAGCTTTGTTACTAAACTCTGTTCTTTTCAGCACTAATATCTACCCAAAGTTACTGATGGACTTTTTATCCGAAAAACAGATCATAAGTTATAAAGCATGTGTTGTTCAATATTTTATGTTTTATTCTTTAGGTGGTTCATCGTTCTATCTGTTAGCAGCCATGGCCTATGACAGATATGTGTCTATATGTAACCCTCTGTATTATCCAGTTATCATGAGAACAACAATTGTCATTATCTTTCTGGTTTTATCTTGGATTCTGCCTGCATGTCAGCTTGTGGGCTTAGCAACAATAGTCTCTAATCAGCAGCTGTGTAGGTTCACTCTAGAAGTCATTTTTTGTAATAACTCTATTTACAAACTTCAGTGTGTGAGTTCAAGAGTAATATCTATATACGGTTTGATCATTTTGCTAAATATTGTTGTTTTTCCTGTGTTTTTCATTATTTTTACATATGCCCGAATATTGATGATATGTTATAGAAGTTCTGCACAAGTCCGGAAAAAAGCTGCAAAGACCTGTTTACCTCACCTGCTAGCTTTGATCAATGTCTCTTTTTTCTCAACATATGATGTTATTACAGTTCGAACTGAAACAAATTTTCCAAAAACTGCACATTTAATAATGACTTTACAATTAATTTTGTATAATTCTCTTTTAAATCCAATTATATATGGACTAAAAATGCAAAACATTTCTAAACACCTTAAGAGATTTTGTTTTGTCAGGATAAATTAATTAATGATGTTCATAGATCTAATATATTATTTTATTAATAACATTATATTCGTATTATTATTATTGAGTGTATCATAACTGTCCTTATGAGGGAAGTCTTCAAGCAGTGGACATACAGGAATCAAAAGTTTAAAGGCTAGCAGCAGTCAAGCAGTGGCAGAAACTTTTCTGTTAGCGTCCACAGCGACATCTACTTAGCCTACAGTATTCTGTTTAAAACATTCTCTTAAATCATAAATTCATCGGAAACCATACTTTGATGTTATTTAGCTCTGTAGCATTACATCAGTAGTTAAATTGTTCCTCAATTCTGCTGTATTATCTGCTAATATCCCACTTATTGATCACTTTAGATTAAGGACCATGTAAGCATTGTAAATCTTAAATGAATTCTAATGTGGCAGGGTGATAAAAATTTAATTTTACATTCCATGCTGAAAATGAACACCTGAATGTAGAATGTAACTTCTGATACACACATTCTGAGCTTCATTCTATTGGCAATAGGATATAATTTTTTATAGCCGTACATCCATCTTCTGTAGCTGCGTGAACAACATTATTCAGAATTGAAAAGAAAAAAAAATTGATGTTGAATTGGTGCAAAAAGTAGTAATAATATACAAACTGAGAAAAGAAAATACACATAAAAAAGCTGTAAATATTTATTTTGCATTTTTTATTATATACTGCATTGTGATGTGTTATTTTGCACTGTATCCTCCTGTCTGCACTTTAGTTTTAGTTGTTAGTTGTACTTTTATGTTTAGTCGTATGTTGTCCCATGTTGATATCTTCTGTGTGGCACCAGCACCCTTTTGTTTCACTGTATGGTATGTATATTGACAATAAACCCTACCTGACTTGACTTGAAATATAGACAGTACAGAGTTGTACCTTGAGACTTGTAATGTAGAAATAAGCAAAATCAACATTTATGCGGTAGTAGTAGCAGCAGTAGTAGTGTTAGAATCAGATTTATTTGCATTAACAAACTAACATTTAAGTATGTTCGCACATAGAAGGAATTTGATTTCTATTTTGGGGTCTGGTGGCTCTCATCATACTTATAACATATGAAAGAGTGTAGGTAGGTGAGAAAGATGCGTACCTTAAAAAATATATTATATTCAAACTACAGCACCTATGTGTGCAGGCATGGAGGTGTGTACAGTATATACAGTTTGTATTTGATTTTTAAATTATTAATGAAATATACAGTTATTGCCGTTTGCGTTTAGTACTTAAAGGCACAGATGTTGCATTGGTTTTGCACATTTATTACACAGTGACTGTGATAGTCCATGACTGACGGTTCATCTTGTGAGAGCCAGAGAGTTTTTGGACCCAAAGAAAGTGCCAGACACAGCCAGGTAAGTTTAAAGATTTCAATAAAAACCAACGAGGCAACAGGACGTGGGGAACAATGGTGAGTATGTCTTTTCACCGGGGCTTCGAACTTCGGTCGGTAGGTGGTGCAATTGCAGAGTCTGGAGAGGACACAGAGGTAAATAGAGGACGAGTATAAAGCAGAATAACTCAGCAGGTAAATTAATACAATTATTCTTTACCGATGTCCAGGTGGATGTGAAGACCTTAAACCCTCCATAATAATATAATAATAATAATATAATAGAAAGTCAAGGACATGGATACCCAGGCAGCAAGATGGTTGATCAAAAAATGGCGGCCGGCATGGAACAGAGAAGCCTCCACTGATGGCATCTGCTGCGTGGTCACCTGGAGACATGTGCGTAATGGCAGACCCACTGTTCACACATTAATAAATCCTCTGAAGATTCATTCACGAACCATCCTCCTCTTCAGAATAACCCACTAAACAATCCTCTTTAGAACAGTTCACAGTAAGTCCACCAGAAAGACGGTGTGAAACTAATCACAGTCAGAGAGCCAGAGCCAGAAACAGAATAGCTGACAAAAACAGATCCAAAACACCAGAAAATTGAAAGAGCACTTACTAGAGATGGGACGTTTGACACTGAAGCTCCGAAGCCTGTTTCACTCTATTGAAGCAAAGTGGTTCGAAACACTGTGTCGATGCTTGTATCAAATCTCCGTAATCACGTGACCGATGACGTTTGAGGCTTCATTCGT
>JAUMHL010000014.1:1069387-1084346 GCA_032362345.1 Sandelia bainsii
TCAGCAGTTTGATAAGCAGCCTCCTCTCCACCACCTGCTCTAAGGGTTTCAGTGAAGTCCCCAGCACAGAGCCAGCCCTCCTGATCAGTTTATTCAGTTTGTTGGTGAAACCCGGAGTATCCAGGAGTACAACAGCAAGATGACACCCAGAGACAAGCTGCTGAGATAATGTCTGAGACACCTACAGACAGGCATTGTAGCCCAACCAGAAGAAGTGCCATGGGAAGACAAGGGCCTGCATGGAATTTACCATCAAAAGATAGCTGAGATGGACACTGGGAAACCCTACCATTGGCTGGAAAAGGACAGCACTGAGACACTAATCGTAGTAGCACAGGAAGAAGCACTAAGCACCAAATCAATATGTCAACTATGGGTCAACTATTCCAGACAGGATCCCAGGTGCACACTGTGCAAAGAGGCCTCAGACACAGTCCAACATAGTGGCAGCATGCAAGGTACAGGCAGGAACAGCATACACTGAACAGCCAAGTGGCTGGCATTGTGTACAGGTTGTAAACTGCACTGAATATGTCCTAGATACCCCAAAGTACGGGTGGGAGAATCCTCAGAAGTTTGTGAAGAATAACAGGGCAAAAATCCTGGGAGAGCTAAAGATCCAGACAGACAGGAAGGTGCTGGCTCATCAACCAGGCATTGTGGTAGTAGACAAGGAACAGAAGGAGGCAGTGGTGATAGACGTGGCCCAAGTTGCAACAACATCAAGAAGCAGTATGAGAAGCTGGAGTAGTACCAGGGCCTGAAAGAGGAACTGAAGAGGATGTGGAAAGTGAGTCCAACAGATCCCAGGAACAATATCAGAACTCCCTGATGGATCTGCACAGTATCTCAGTATCTGCACCTAGCACTGTGCTCATCTAGACAAAGTACCAGGCTCCTGGTAGAGGACCCGAGGTTGAGGAAGACATACACCACATGCATGGGTGAGATGGGAATTTAAATATACTGAGCAGATAAAAAAATTATAATAAGTAGAATGTCTGTGTTGAATACATTATGCTTAATCTAAAACCAGCACTAACAATAAGTTTGTCCCTCCACGGCGCAGATAACACCACAATATCACCAGCAATTGCTCTATATGTGATCCTACACTGAAGAGCTCCTGTTTTTCTGCTGGTTTTTCCCTCCACATTTTATGTGTTCTGTTCATTTGCACTGTTTTTTTTAAGTTTCTCCTGCTATTGTGCACAAGTCAAACTAGTTGCTTCAGTCTTTAGAAACCATATTAAGTTCAGTAAAAGGTTCCCCCACATCCAGCCTCTCCACACCACCGAAATACTACAGCAGATGTCTCTCCTCAGCAGTCAGTTTTGTTAAAAACCTTTAACATCCCATGTTGATTTGATGCACAGGGCAGAGGTCACAGCCTGTGTTTCCCAGGTCAGGACCAGCTATATCCATCAGATGTTTCATGGTAGTTAGTCCAGAGAAGAGCAGAGTCAGACAAGGAGTGGAGCTGTCCTGCCCAGTTTCTCTGCTTGTTTTAGTAATATACAGTTGCAGATCTGATCTTTGCTTTCAAAGTCACAGATAACACACAAACTGTCAAAATCTTTCATGTCTTTATTGAACACGACCATTAAACATACAGAGTGATGGTGGAAAACATAAGTGAAACAGTGTTTTAATAACTGGTTGACCCACTTTGGCAGCAAATTAAGCAAGAGCTTACTGTAACTCTGGATTAGACCTGTCCAACTGTACAGCCACACAGTTGTTGTGAACACGATATCTAAGGAATGCTGGGAGGGGATTCCTTCAAATTGTCGACTTGGACTCAGTAATGAATTGAGGTCAAGGGCACTGTGACCTCATGTATGTGCCTGGAAGGAATTTCATTACAACTGGCACTAACGTCTGCTTGGAGTCATGCATAAATATATTAGAATGTGAGTGTATGAATAGATATGCGAGTAAACTACAATGTCACTGGTTAGTGGAGGCATACAACCACAATGTGGTAATTCTGTTTTTTGTAGCAGCCAGCTCTCTCCCTCTGGTCCTGGTCAGCACTTGGGCAGCAGAGAATCAACTGAAACTGAATTGTAATGTTTTTGGGTAGACTGTGCATTAGTCTTTGTGTTGCTCAGAGAAAGAAACAACCACACACTGGCCACATTTCTACGATGATTTAATGACAAACCCCACAGGAAATTTAAAGTTCAAAATCAAAAATGGTAACAAGTGGTGCAATTCAAGCAGTTAATTGACAGCAGCAATGTGAACACAACTAACAAGGCACTGAATCATATAGCCGGTCACACATCCCTAACAGCATACAGTATATGCATTCAGGTCTCCAGAGTTTGATAAAGTTGTTTCCATGTTAGTCACCCGTGGTGGAAACCTTAATGAGATCCATGGAGGATGAAGCAGTTTGATAAAAATTAAAACATTTCACATGATCACACAGTTCTCTTTGCAGGATTTGGGGGATCACAGGTAACTGGGAATGAATAAGTTACCACAATATAGGAGAAATGTTACTGGAATTTTCAAAGCGAAACCCTCTTCTTTATATTCAAATTCTCATATTCCTGCTGCATTTTCTGACACTTTAAATAATTAGTAATATTTGACTTTCTCAATGGAGGAAGAACAGAATGTAACATATTTAATTTTTGGTGGGCATGTGGAAGTTGACAAATTCAGATACCTTTATTTTATGAGTTTTTTAACATTATATATTCTCATAATCTGTAGTAATTCTGTTATTGTGTACTTGATCTGGAAACACCAAGACCTCCATGAGCCCATGTACATTTTCATTGCAGCGTTGTTACTGAACTCAGTTCTTCTCAGCACTAATGTCTATCCAAAGTTACTGATTGACTTCTTATCTGAAAAACAGATCATATCACATCAAGCCTGTATTGTTCAATATTCTCTGTTTTATGCTTTGGGTGGTTCAGAATTCTTACTGTTGACAGCCATGGCCTATGACAGATATGTGTCTATATGTAAACCTCTGCAATATCCAACTATTATGAGAAAAAAAACTATCAGTATTTTTCTGGCTGTAGCGTGGCTCTTGCCTGCATGTCAGCAAGTGGGACTATCAACATTGAGCGCTTATCAAAAGCTCTGCAGCTTCACTCTGAAAGTCATTTTTTGTAATAACTCAATTTACAAACTTTTCTGTATGGCATCAAGAGCAATAACTGTTTTAGGTTTGTTCATTTTGTTAAATGTTGTTGTTCTTCCTGTGTTCTTTATCATTTTTACATACACCAAGATACTTATAATATGTTATCAGAGTAGCGGAGAAGTGAGGAAAAAAGCTGCACAGACCTGTTTACCTCACTTGCTGGTTTTAATCAACTATTTCTGTTTGTTCACATATGAGGTTATTGCAGTTCGGCTGGAATATGAATTTCCAAAAACTGCACGTTTAATTATGAGTTTACAGTTAGTTTTGTATAATCCTCTTTTTAATCCAATGATATACGGACTTAAAATGAAAGAAATTTCTAAACACCTCAAGAGATTGTTCTGTCAGGATAAAGTGACCTAATGATATTATATTAATTTCTTTTAAGTTGTAAGAATGCATGTAATTTATTTGATCTACAATGTAAATAATTTTATTGTTTGCAGAGAAAATCTTCTTGTAAATCTGTGAAAAAAAGTTTCACTGTGATTATTGTATTTTTCTTTAAATTAGCTACACAAATGGAGAACCATAGTAATGATATACAATTTAGTCAGCCAGTTCACATGAAACAGACTCAGTGAGACTCTTTATGATTTTCTTTATATGTTAGGGCTCATTGTCTGTCTGTGCAATGATGGGTCAGAATCTAATTAACATAAAGTCATCACCTGTGGTGCAGAAAATATTTGGATTTTGCTGAGCATACATTTCAAGAACATTATTTCTGTGTGCACTGATGAAGTTTAGACTAAATACAGTTAACATGACATTACACAGATTTTTGTTTTACTCTGTATTCATAAGAATCTCTTTTACATTTGTATTTATTAAAACGCCCCACATCATGGAACCTAAATAATGTACTGTAATCTGTTTTCATGTATTGAGTCAAGTAAGTGAGGAGTCCAGCGCTGCATACTCACATACTGTCCACACAAACACACACCCAGAGTGGAGAGATTGAAACAAATTTTACCTTGAATAAAATAAAACCCTAAACATTTGTTATTGATACATACAATAAAATTCATCAGTCATGGAACAAAAAAACAAACATAAACATACACAAATCAGTGACATTATTGAGCACTCCTGCCCATGGTACAGTTGTTTTTGTCCTCTTCTCCCTGTTGGTGGTATATTTTACACAGCTACTAGACAGAGCTTGTTATGATAACTAGGTTTACGTAATGTAAGAACAGTATATATGGTATAAAAAGGTTTGTTGAAGTCTTGTAGGATTTGGGTTGATAACCAGCAGACCATGTTTTCTACCAGCTGTACAGTAAAGAAGGTCAGGGTTGCGGGATTGAAGATTACCTGCCTCATACTTCAATATTAACTAAGAGTTTAAAAATCTGAATTCACCCAGTAATCAACAAATAGAGGCTAAAGGAATCAGCATAAAATCATGGTTCCTAGTAATTGTTAAACTAGATTGACCTGCTAGTGTGGCACTGTGTTCTGAGAGACACTTAGAGTAAAAGACTTGATTGAAATATCTTGCCCCCCATTTAAATTTAAAGGCTTGTTTACATTTGAAGCAACCAAAGGGCTTTAAAATATGTTAAGATTATTGTTATCATTGATATTTTGTGTGTAATTTCATCCACCACCTAGCAGGTCTGGTTATGTCTTACACTGTTGGGGCATCCAGTCAGGAGAGGGCGCTGTAGGCATGAGGTACCGATATCTGACGTCGGTCACAAGCAGTGTGGAGCGTCAGACAGTACGAGTGATAGAGAGTAACACAGACGCCGATGACTGACTGTAATGTGGTTGTAAGAGTTTTTGCTACTGTTTCAGCAGGAATAAATTTAATGTGCTACATCAAGGATCGGCCACCGTGTCATTCTTAAAGAAGATATATATTTTTATATATACATATTTTGGCGAGCCAGCCAGGAGAGAGAAGTGGACAAAACCATCAACACCCCTCCTTCCCCAAGAGACGAACCTTCATCAACTGACAATACAATGGAGGAGATTCAGCTTCTGCGGGACCGAGTGAGTGCAGCGCTATGGCAGCTGAGGGAGGATGTGTCTCATGTGTGTCTGCAGGACCCTGAAATGTGATGACCTGGACAATAGAGAGCAGCGTGCCCCGGAGGCTGCTCATCAGGAAAGCAGAGGAGGCACTGGATGAGATTGAGATAGACCATAGTGATGGGGACGTGAAGGAAATCCTGAATAACATCTTGACCACAATAGAGAAACAAGACAGGAGGCACGAGACCGCTTCAGCGAGAGGGCTGGATGAGTGAGTCACTCCTGCCACGTCACCCCCATTCGGCTGTACAGGCAAGAGCAGAGGGGAGAGGCTCACCACAGCATCACCCTCTTGTTAAGAGCCCAGGACCTCCACTCGAAAGTCAAGCACATGAGGTCACACTCAGGAGAGAATTCAAAATCTGTGGACAGGTAGGAGAAAGTGGGCAGAAGGATAAGCTGTTATACATCAGCCTCGTGAGAAAGATTGGGATTGGAGCAGGCAAAGGCCATACAGAGACTGAGATAACTGAAGCAGTGATTAGGGCTGTGACCCTGCCATTGAGAGATATGTTGGAGATGAAGCGTGATTTGACACTCTCGGCTCTCCTCGCCATCCTAAGAGGTCATTATAGGGTCGATAGTTCCATAAACCTGTACCAACAGCTCATTAGCCTGTCTCAAGAACCCAAAGAGACAGCCCTGAATTTTGTGTTTCGTGCTATTGAGTTAAAGGAGAAACTGCTGTGGAAAGCTGAGAAGGAGGACACAGGAACATTACAACACGTAGCCACCATCCAGCGCATGTTCCTCAGATCGATTGAAACTGGACTGTTGAGCGACTCTGTAAAATTCAACCTCCTGCCCCACCTCAATAATGTGAAAATCACAGATGAAGAACTTATAGAGAAAGTAAATGAAGCATCAAGAGTGGAAAATGATTGACAAGAAAAACGAAAGAGGGCTACGGTGGGTAAAAGTCCCAAAGTGCAAGAACTCAGCTCAAATGTGCAAACTGATCCCGCCCCCTCCAATGTCACTTCTAAGCCCAAAGAGCCCAACACATCGGTGACTGTCAAAGCAGTGAAAGGTAAAGACAGCAAAGCTGAGCAGGCCATGAGCACACAACAGATGATGGAGGAGCTGCGCACTGAAATGAGGCAGATGTTGCTCACTGTCATGGAGGCTGGCCATCGCTCTCCTGTTGTGAAACAAAGACTGAAAGGATGTCAAAAGTGCAGAAACGAGGGAGTAGGTGAAAGCTGTCCGCACTGCTTCCGGTGCGGACAAGAAGGACACTTCTCCCGTGGATGTAGAGTACCGAGACAGACGCCGGGAAACGGGCTGGGACTACAGGGGAGTGACCACCAGTAGTCCAGGATAGAGGGTCCCAGAGTAAGCAGAGACCTGTCAGTTTAACATCACCCGTGACAGTGCACAAAGACAATGAAGCTACAGTGAACACAGTCCAGTACCTGCCATTTAAGCACCAATCACAGCTGGTGGGACTAATTGGAAAAAGGTGTATTGTCAGCTGTTATATGGACAATTATCCAGTGAGAGTTTTGTGGGACACTGGTGCTCAGTCCTGCATTATCAATGAGCCCTGGCGTCAACAGCACTTGCCCCACACCGTCATTAGGCCCGTTCCAGATCTACTAGAAGATGACACACTGACTGTCCTGGCTCTTAATGATACACCGATACCCTATGTTGGCTGGGTTCAGGTCAGCTTCCGGATGGAGGGTGACAGAAATGAACTGCAAGTCCCGATATTGGTATCCAGCGACTCAGCAGTCGCCACCGACCCCATCATAGGGTATAATGTAATTGAAATGGTGATAAAAGGAAGTGAGACAAAGACAAAAGGAGAAAGAAATGAGCTGGCATACAAAATCAGTAAAGCATTCTCCATTCCAGTGAAAATTGCCCAAAATGTGGTCAAGTTAATGGAAGGTGTTTCAAATCCAGACACTGGTGTGGCCCACACGGGTAGGAAAAGAATACCTTTGCCGGCAAACCAGGTTTCCACCATCAGTGTCAGAGCACATGTGAACGCACAAGCACGAGGCCAGGACATGTTGTTTACACCAGACTTACTCAATCCCCTACCCAATGGTGTGTCCATTAGTGAAGTACTGGTGGATATCCCTGAAAGAAAAGTCACTTACATATCAGTTTCCATTGTCAACACCACTGACCACACCATTTATCTAGATCGACGTAAAGTTATTGGACATTTAGAGACAGTGAAGACAGTGTATTCAGCAGGCTGTCAGCCCAATGAAAATGAGCAAAAAGAGACACTGAGCAAGGTACAACCAGAGGGCACCAGAGTTGAGAGGCCAAAAGTAGGGGACCCACCAGTTGACCTCAGCCACCTTCCTGAGGCCCAACAGAGAGTAGCTAGAACCATGTTGAGAGAAGAATGTGGAGCCTTTGCATATGACAGTGATGATGTGGGTTGTATTCCATCGTTAGTGATGCATATTACACTCCACGACACCAGTCCGGTGCAAAAGACGTACATGTCAGTCCCGAGACCCCTTCATAAAGAAGTGAAGGAGTACCTGCAGTATTTGTTGAACAGGGGCTGGATAACACCTTCACGGTCCTCTTATTCATCACCTGTGGTATGTGTCCGCAAGAAGGATGGCAGCCTGTGCCTCTGTTGTGACAACAGAGGGCTGAACGGTAAGTCAGTGCCTGTTCACCACCCGATACAGAGAATTCAGGACATGCTAGACACACTTGGGGGGAGCTCGTGGTTCTCTGTGTTGGACCAGGGCAAAGCATACCACCAGGGCTTTCTGGATGAAAAGAGTCGTCCCCTCACAGCCTTCATCACTCCCTGGGGGCTCTATGAGTGGGTACGCATCCCCTTTGGTCTGAGTTCTGCCCCCGTGGAGTTCCAATGGAGCATGGAGCATTGTTTGGCTGGCCTGAGAGACACTATTTGTATCTGGATGATAATTTGGTTCACAGCAGCAGTTTTGATGAACATTTGGAACATGTCCTAGTTCTACAGCGTTACCAGGAACACGGCGTCAAGCTGACACCAAAGAAATGTGAACTATTCAAACAACAGGTGAGGTTCCTGGGAAAGATGGTGACAGGGGAGGGGTACACAATGGACCTTGCAGAGATTGCACCGGTTTTGGCTCTTAAGGAGAGAACACCTGCGACAGTGGGGGATCTACGCCAGATGCTAGGCTTCCTGTCCTACTACCGTTCCTTCATTCCCAACTTTGCCTGCAGAGCTAAGTCACTGTATCACCTCCTTGCCCCACCCAGGCCCGAACAACACGACCCAGAACCACCACCTGAAAGACGACAGAAACTGAGGAAAACAAAGAAAGGCCACCTACCCTCTTGAACACCAATACAATGGACTGCAGAGCACCAGGAAGTGCTGAATCAGTTGATCAAGGCTCTCACCAAACCCCCCATTCTTGGGTACCCTGACTTTGACCAGCCTTTCGCTCTTCACTGTGATGCCTCCCAAGACGGGTTGGGTGCGGTGCTGTATCAACGGCAACAAGGGAAGATGAGAGTGATAGCGTATGGTTCCCGCATCCTCAGCCATTCAGAAAAAAGGTACCACTCTGGGAAGCTAGAATTCCTAGCACTGAAGTGGGCCATCTGCGAACGTTTCCAGGATTACCTGTACCACGCCCCATCATTTGTGGTTTACACGGACAATAACCCGCTGACATATGTAAACACGACTGCAAAACTCAACGCGGCAGGACACAGATGGGTTGCAGAGCTGGCTGACTATCATTTCACCATTCGCTATCGCCCTGGAAAGAACAACAATGATGCAGATGGACTGTCTCGGATGCCACTCAGCATTGAGGAATATATGAATAGCTGTACAAAAGAGGTGGGTGGAGAGACTGTAAGTGGATTTATGGAAGAGATAACAGTTGAAAGGAGAGACCCATGCCAGGGAATTGGAGTCATCCAGATTGATGCTCTGAGTCTCATTAGAGATGGTAATAGCAATAGCAACGACCAGCCGCTAACCCCATCATAGATCTGCAAGGCTCAGGAAGAGGATGAAGTACTGTCCCGAGTCATCTGGTACAAACTGGCCGAAACTGCAAACCAAGTAGAGCGGAGATCAAAGCAGAGCAACCAGCAGTCGCGACATTGTTAAAACAGTGGGTCAAAATCTACTTGGATGAAAACGGTGTACTGCGCCGCAGAACCTCCCGACGAGAGTGCGAGATAGGTTCTATTGGCCACAAATGCACCAGGCTGTAGAACATTTTGTGACCAAGGTTTGTGTCTGTGTAAAGAGGAAGAAACCAAGTCGGCAGACTCGCGCACCCCTGACATTGATCCAAACCACATACCCCTTTGAGCTTGTGTCAATCGACTTCCTTCACCTGGACAAGTGCAAAAATGGCTACGAGTACATACTAGTGGTTATGGATCACTTCACAAGGTTTGCACAGGCCTACGCTACGAGGAACAAATCAGCGAAGACTGTGGCTGAGAAGCTCTTTAATGACTTTACTCTGAAGTTTGGTTTCCCCAGCAAGCTACACCATGATTTAGGAGGAGAGTTTGAGAACAGACTGATGGCGAGGATGAAAAAACTCTCTGGCATCCAAGGCTCTCACACGACACTGTATCACCCTCAGGGTAACGGACAGGTGGAAAGGTTCAATCGAACGCTGCTCTCCATGCTACGCACCCTGTGGTCTTTTTGAAGTTGTAGAGACTCAGTATAATGAGCAGAGACACTTATGGCAACCATGGTAGGACTTTGGTTGTAATGTCAGGAGACATAAAAAATTCTGGGGGAGAGTGTGGCACTGTGTTCTGAGAGACACTTAGTAAGTGTAAAAGACTTGATTGAAATATCTTGCCCCCCATTTAAAATTAAAGTCTTGTTTACATTTGAACCAAAGGTTAATTTCATCCACTACCTAGCAGGTCTGGTTGTCTTACCCTGTCGGGGCATCCAGTCAGGCGAGGGCACTGTAGGTATGAGGTACCGATATCTGACGTCGGTCACAAGCAGTGTGGAGCGTCAGACAGTACGAGTGATAGAGAGTAACACAGACGCCGATGACTGACTGTAATGTGGTTGTAATGTTTTTGCTACTGTTTCAACAGGAATAAATTTAATGTGCTACACCGAGGATCGGCCACCGCGTCATTCTTAAAGAAGTGTAACACTAGCAGCACCAAAATGGTTTTGAAGACAATTCGAGATATTTAGTATGGTGCGGAACTACAGACTTATGATACATTTGCACTGTTTCATGATGTAGAATAGTGTTTGCATACCAGGCCGTAATGCAGTATGTGAGGACGCTTTGACAGTACTGCAGCAGCTTTTCCTCCAGATGGTTTCTTTTTAACACCCTTAGAAAGAAGAGTCTCTGTTGTGCCTTTGTGTTGGTTGACCAGGAGAGGTCCTCCATTATATGTATCCCCAGTAACTTAAAAGAGGACACTTGCTGGACAATGACCCTATTGATGTGAAGTGGAGAGGGACTAGGGAGGGACTGGGCTGTGAACCACCAACCCTGGGGTTCTTAGAGGTGCAGGCTGTGCAAAGATGCCCTTGAGACAATCCAGCACATAACAGCAGGATGCAAGATGCTATAAGGCAGGGAGTACATAGAACGCCATAACCAAGTGGCTGGCATAGTGAACAGCAACATCTGTGCCGAGTATGGGCTGGAAGTCCCAAGGTTAAATTGGGATACTCCTCCAAAGGTGGTTGAGAATGACCAAGCTTCCAGATACAAACTGACAAACTAGTAATGGCTAACCAACCGGACATAGTAGTGGTGGACAAACAGAGGAAGAAGACTGTAGTGGTAGATGTAGCAATACCAAGTGGTGGCAACATCAGGAACAAGGAATATTAGAAGCTCTTGAAATACCAAAGGCTGAACATTTGGGGCTGTTACCCCCAAAGTGGGAGATTAGCTCCAGCAGGACCCTCAAGCCTCCAGGCCTCTGGTAGAGAACCCAAGCTTGAAGGAAAGAAAAGAGCACCCACTTGGGGGCTAGTTGGGGATTTTGCTTATGTTAATAAGAATAAAAACAGTGGAACACTAAAATATAGCAGATGACATGCCCTAAAGAGTAACTATGGATTCAGGCCTCCAGAGTTTGGTAACATTGTTTACATGTTAGTCACTCACAACTTTAATGAAATCCATAGAGGGTCAAGCAGTCAGATAAAACATTTAACAGTTTCAAACGGTTCTCTCTGCAAGACATGGAGATAAACATGCACTAGGTTAATTTCAGGTCGGGTAACTGATACTGAATAAGAGAATCCTATACAGGGGAAATGTCACTGCAGTCTTCAAAGGGTCTATATATCTCTACATTTAAATTCACATATTCCTGTTAAAGATTTCACCTTTTTAAATATTCCAAAAATGAAAAATCAATGATTTCACAATCATAATGGACGAAGAATTTAATATAACATATTTAATTTTTGGTGGGCATGTGGAAGTTCACAAATATAAATACATATATTTCATTATTTTTTTAACAGTATATATTTTCATAATCTGCAGTAATTCTACTATTTTGTACTTGATCTGGAAACACAAAGACCTCCATGAGCCTATGTACATTTTCATTGCAGCTTTGTTACTAAACTCTGTTCTTTTCAGCACTATTATTTACCCAAAGCTTTTGGTCGACTTTTTATCTGAAAAACAGATCATATCTTATCAAGCCTGTCTTGTTCAGTTTTTGTTGTATTATGCTTTTGGCTATTCTGAATTCTTACTCTTGGCAGCCATGGCATATGACAGATATGTGTCTATATGTAAACCTCTGCAATATCCAACTATCATGAGAAAAACGACTGTCATTATCTTTCTGGCTGTAGCTTGGCTTCTGCCTGCATTTCAGATCGTGGCATTAATTATAATGATCTCTAATCAAAAGCTTTGTAGCTTCACTCTGAAACTAATTTTTTGTAATAACACAATTTACAAACTTTTCTGTGTAGCTTCAAAAGCAATATCTGTTTATGGTGCATTAATTTTAGTAGATTCTGTTGGGTTCCCTGTAATCTTCATCATTTTTACATACACCAGGATACTTATAATATGTTATCATAGTTGTGGAGAAGTGAGGAAAAAAGCTGCACAGACCTGTTTACCTCACCTGCTGGTTTTAATCAACTACTTTTGCTTGTTCGCATATGAGGTTATTGCAGTTCGGTTGGAATATGAGTTTACAAAAACTACACGTTTAATTATGAGTTTACAGTTAGTTTTGTATAATCCTCTTTTTAATCCAATGATATATGGACTAAAAATGAAAGAAATTTCCAAACACCTGAAGAGGTTGCTCTGTGGACATAAGATGAGATAATGTTATTAGTGATATTTGTTCTGTAAGAAGAATAAAAATATGTGATTTGTTTGATCTATGTAAAGTACTTCTTGTCAGCAATGATAGAGGTTCCAACAAAAATTAAGTGAGAATAGCAAATATGCAGTAAAACCTTTGTGAGCTTCAACAAGGCAATGAATGAATTTAATTTATCTTATATAAATTTCTGTCTTGTAAATTGCAGGTTTTTCAGATTATCTTACTTTGTTTTAAATGAACTGTGCACAGGCAGAAGCCATGTAATAATGTACAATTTTGTAAGCCAGTTCACATGAAATACTCTCCATGATGTTGAGATCAGTGATCTGTGCGGGCCATAACATCTGATGCAGGACTTTTAGTTCTTCTTATGTTTGAAAATGTTCTCTATGGTTTTATGCTTGAACTCAGATTTTTTTATTTGATGGTCATTTAATTAATGTGGGCAATAAACAGTTAAACAGTTAAAATCTGTAACACACTTTTAATCAATTTTTCATATGTTAGAGATGATACATGTGCACAAGGGAACGGATCATTCAAAGGATTTTTTCTTTGTGGGATAGTTTCTGTAAGACCTGCCCCTCTCCAGAGGGAGGATATTACATCCAGCATTTTATACAATAAGCATAGATAGTTAGGCCCATTGTAAGAATAAGGGAGAAGCACTAGTCCGCTATTTTCAAATATCTAATTGCATGAGTTGTTTAGATTGACCTCCTGGGTAACTGTCATTTAGGATAAAATTTGTATTTTTGAAAACCTGACTGCCAGGAGGGCAAAAATCCTCTATCAAAATATTCATGCCTCTGCATTCTGGCCTTGTTTGCCATCCTCCTTGATGTTTTCTCCTTGACTAGAGAAAGTATGAAGTGACCTGTCTGCCAGCACGCTATGCCAGATTGTTCATGGCTTTTGTCAGGGGACTTTCCACCATATTCCTGGACTACCAGTTTGTTTGTACTTGTGTCTGGACCTTTGTTTTGACAAAGGAAGGCCATTTCATTAAGAAACTGTACAGCCAAAGATTAAACACTGGTGAGCTATTCACTTGTTTCCCAGAGCCCCTACCCGAGTCCCTACCGTTCCCTGCAACATCCTACAATGCAGTTCTCTGAACTGTCTTTTGTCCTGGCAGTCTTCATTGATTCATGGGCAGATGCAGACTTCACTGATCATGAACTGGCGAAGTAGGTGATGTGAAGGCAGAAAAACGTGAATTACATGATACCACTGAATCCTTGTATCCTTGGTTCCATCTACTCGATTGAAAGTATACAGTTGTCCACAATGAAGGTCTTGTGGAGTTGCTGGACTGGCCCGCCCCTCTGTAAGTCTGTAGCAGGCCACAGACTTACAGAGATTTGTGAGCTTCTATCAACAGTTCAGTTCGGCAGCCGCACCTTTACACAAACTCGCATTGGTACACACTTTCTTGGACACCTGAGGTGAGGTGGCATTTGCTAACCTCAAAAGGCATCTTACCGCTGCCCTGATCCTTTTTGTGCCAGACCCACAACAGCAGTTTCTGTGGAGCTTCACTCCTCAGACACTGTGTGATCAGGGTGATTGTCTCGCAACACTCTGCCCTCGACCACAAGTTTTACCCTGTCCCGTCTTTTTTTTCTTTTCAGAAAACCGTCTGCAGCTGAAAGGAACCACTCCAAACCTTGGAGTTCAGAAGCAACTAAAAAAAATCTAAACGAAGATCACTGACCGCTCAGTGGATATCAACCCCAATCATTCCTGAACAAGATGGCAGAGTCTCTGCCACAAGACTCTGGTCATTAAGGGTAATTTGGTTCAGCTTTTCGATCCTCCACCAACACTGCCATGTCCTTCTAAAAATCTAGTACAGGTATTCTGCACTTCACTCAAAAATTTGGATGCTTTGAAGAAATTCACATACAAGCATGATTTGTGACATCACAAACACATTGAAAAGTCCCCACCACCCAGCCTAGACTCAAACCAGGGACAATTTTTGGGTGGAGTTTTGCACATTGTCCTCATGCATGTGTGGGTTTTCTCTGGATTCACTGGTTTCTTCCCACAGTCCAAAGACATGCAGTTAGGTTAACTGGTGACTCTAAATCATCTGTAGGTAAGTACGAATGGTTTTCTATTTCTGTCTCTATATGCTAGCTCTGAGACAGTCTGCAACTTGTTTAAGATGTACTTTGCTTTTCGCTTCGCCATCCTTAACAAGATAAGTGGTAGATAGTGGATAGATGGCTAATGCTAACTCCAGTCAAATAAGCTATATCTATAGCAGTGGTTTTCAAACTCGGTCCTCAGGTCCCACTGCCCTGCTTGTTTTCCAGCTATCCCTGCCACACTGCTAATTACCTGGACCAGGTGTGTTCAGTCAATCAGAAGCTGGGAGACAGCTGGAAGCAGTGTGTATGGCAGGGATAGCTG
>JAUMHL010000014.1:1092814-1107113 GCA_032362345.1 Sandelia bainsii
CCCCAGAGGAGCTGGAAGAGGTAGCTGGGGAGAGGGAGGTCTGGGCTTCCCTGCTTAGGCTGCTGCCCCCGCAACCCGACCCCGGATAAGCGGTTGTTAATGGATGGATGGATGGATGGATAAAGACACCTGTATTTCTCCCCAATATTCAAATGTCTTCATGCATGTATACACGTTAATCTGATTTATTTCGGCTTTTTATATATGCGCATGCGTAAGAAGAAAAAAAAACAACAACGAAGAAAACGGAAATGATATAGTCACAACGTGAGTGGAAGACAAAAGACAACAAAAAGGGCAGATGCTTGCCGTATGAAAGCCAACCGTCATTTTTCTCCTCATAGAGTATAAATGAAGAACAGCAGCAGCGTGTAGCCTATTTGCAGCCTATCAGCTCCCGGATTAGACCGTAGGCGTTGCCATGTTCCACAACACAAGACTGGATGTTTTGAAAATAACACAACGCTTGAGTCTTACGTCGCTACGTACGTGCGCACGTACTCTGAAAGAAATCCAATAATGTTCTGAAACATGTAAACCAGGGTTTTTTCTATTATCGCATTTTTGAAGTATATCTGATAACTCCAGTTATCGGATTTTTGTGGTAATTTAAACGGGCCCACTGTCCTAACCTATCCTGTCCTCTCTTCGCGATCACCTGATCTTCTCACCTGACAATGCATAAATAGGTTAATAATACTGTGTTCATGAGAAGTAGCTATTGTTCTGCATAAGTGAATATTTTGGTGAGAAATGTATTGTCTGTGAATATTTTAACTTTTCCCATTGTGGGAAATGGTAAACAGCATCTCATCTGTATTACATTTCCTTCAAAACTGATTAGATGTTTACAAATGTTATTTGTACTTTGGAGGACTTATCAGCAATGTATTTGTGCCGAAACGATCCCAGGAAAATAACTTTGCTTCAACCTCATGTGAAAGATAACCAACTCTTAAAGCGCAAGAATAATGGCAAGTGTAGAAAAAATATTGATAAAGATGGACATTACAGTGGGTGGATGCAGAAGGCGGCAGGATCGAATCCCAGCCCAGACTACTAGCCCATCCCCCATATCAGGTGTGTCCTTGAGCAAGACCCTCAGCGCTAGCTCCTTGTAAGTCGCTTTAGATAAAAGCAAAGTAAAGTACAGTGTAATATTAAAATAAGAAAGTGGCCACAAGCAGTATGAGGTCTAACAAAGCTTAAAGGGTCAAGCCTCCAGAGCTTGGTGTTGTTGAATGCTGTTGACATGTTAGTAGGTCTTCATGTAATGAGGTCTACAGAGGATCAGGAAGCCATATAAAAACAGTACGAAAACCAACAGTCTGTAGATGAACACTCCGTAGGTTGATTTGTAGAAAGGGCTGAATACAGGTTGTAAATCATTACAAAGTAAGAAAGTATCATTACAAAGTAAGTGCTCAAAGTAAGATTTATTTTCTCAGTGATTGTCTGTGTATATCTGTTGCAGTCTGCCTGTTTTCTCTGGGCGTGTTTATTTTTTCCAGTCTTAATGGATGAGAAATTAAATGTTACATATATAACTCTTGATGGGTATGTAGACTTAAACAAATACAGGTATCTTTATTTTGTGATCATATTTACAGTATATATTCTAATAATCTGCTTTAATGCCACCATCGTGTCTCTTATCTGGGTTCACAAAAACCTCCATGAGCCTATGTACATTTTCATTGCAGCTTTGTTAGTGAACTCTCTTCTTTACAGCACTAATATCTACCCAAAACTGTTAATTGATTTATTGTCTGAAAACCAGATCATATCTTTTCAAGCTTGTCTCTTTCAGGCTTTCATATATTACACACTGGCCACTTCAGAGTTTTTACTGTTAGCAGTCATGTCGTATGACAGGTATGTGTCTATATGTAAACCTCTGCAATATCCAAATATCATGAGAAAAACAACAGTCAGTGTGTTTCTGGTTTTAGCTTGGATTGTACCTGCTTGTGAGATTGCAGTGTCAGTTGCTTTGAATGCTAAAATAAAACTCTGTAGCTTTACTTTGAAAGGAATTTTCTGCAACAATTCGATTTACAAAATTCAATGTGTGAGCTCAGTAGCACTATCTATATTTGGTGTGTTTATGTTGCTAAATATTTCACTGTTTCCTGTGCTTTTCATACTTTTTACCTACACCAGGATACTTATTATATCATATCGAAGCTGTAGAGAAGTGAGAAGAAAAGCTGCACAGACCTGTTTACCTCATCTTCTGGTTTTAATCAGCTTTTCCTGTTTTTTCATTTATGACATTATTATAGTGAAATTGGAATCAGATTTTCCAAAAACTGCTCGTTTGATAATGACTTTACAGGTGATTTTGTATCATCCTCTCTTTAATCCAGTCATATATGGACTGAAAATGAAAGAAATCTCTAAACACCTCAAAAGGTTGATGAGCCAGTTCAAATCGCACAGTTAACTCACTGACAGTTGTTTTCTTCACAAACATATTCGAGTTTTCACTTTTAAAGTGTATTCGTACTCATTCTGTGAAAACACTTGTATAAACCTTATTATGTCTCTAGAGCAGAAATGATATTTTCGGAGCAAACATAATTTCTGGCTGATTCTGTCCACAAACATAATGTTTACAAATGCACGAACATTGATATCATGAGCTGAGGTGGATGGTCGGACATACAAAGCACTGTCACACCAGAGAAGTGGGTTCGCATCCAGTCTGTGCTTTGGTTTAGGTAACAAATGATGCTGGTGATGATTAAATGTAGATAAATATGATGTATCTCAAGTCACTGTGGATGTTTTCCGTGTTAAACCAGACCACAGTCTTTCTCAAACCTTATCTAAAAACTCAACTACAAACAGCTGTCTACAGTCATTACGAAGGAACAACATGCAAGATCAGATATTTTGACTGCAAACTGATACACTGACAGCGAACATGTTCTTGGTATCTGTGGCTTTAACAACAATATTTATTTAACAACAGAAAATTAAATCAGATCACATTTACATTCTACATTTAAGTTTAGTCATTTGGCAGAAGCTTTTATCAGAAGCATCTTATACAAAGCAGCAAATAAATAGATGAAGAAGACACTGAAAGTACCATGAGGGGGATGGTTGTGTAGGAGACGGTCGGTAGGCCTCGATGAGGGTGTTCAGGGAGGAAGGTGCTGTTGAGTTGATCACTCTGTAGGTGTCAGAGCTTTGTACCTGATGCAGCAGAATAACTGAATGAAACTCAACATTGTAAAGTGCTTTAGCAACTGATAAGTGCAGTTATATACGTGCAGAACATTCACCATGTCTATCTGACTACAGATCTGAGCTCACTATCTCTCTCATAATTACAAGCTGTTGTATTTGCAGGTACCTCGACTGCTGATTCTGTCTTCCTCAGGTCATACTTTTTTGACAATCCAGTAGATATCCCAACACTGTGTGAGGAGTCCAGAAGTACCAGTGTCTGAGTCATTTGCCAGATCAGATCATGCATCATTCATGTTGTCATTTTATAATCATTCATGAAACAACATGAATTCTTAGACTTTCCACTTGTGAGGGACTTCTCCTTATCACCAGCTCTTTTGACATTCTGTTTGTTGACCCCCACACCCTCCTGTTGTACATCTGTTTTCCATTTCCTAATCGGCTGTTATCACATGTAGACCCTTTTACAGGCATGTTGGCTGGAGGCAAACATGTTCACTTCAGCCAGAAATGAAACAGTAACGCCTCTCGCTTGAAGTTTTATCTCATACGAGCTGCTAATGCCAGTGAAAAAATAAAGGCAACTGTGGTTAAACAAGTTTGGACTGAGGTGACTGTCAAAAATGCTCATGTTTTTGTAGGACACAGGTCATATCAGGTGAGGTTAAATATTGTCTGTAGTAGTAACACATATGGTTGATAGGAACGATAGTGTGCTTGATATGTCTGAGGCCAAATTACAGTATTTGTTTACTTTTAGGACTTTTGACATAGCTCAGTTTTTATTCGATGCTTTAAATATACGTATATGCAGATATTTTGTTTAGATCTGGATTATGTGTAGATGTATTATGAGCCCATGAGTGCTGGCACCTTGGGGTGTATAACACGTCAATAAAGCATTCATTCATTCATTAACTGTAACCAGCCTTCTTTCCTCTGTCATTTTCCAGATTAGTGTATCATTCATGTTGTGGATTTTGTGAAAAAGTGTTTTGAAAGCCCCCAAACCCTAAAAAACTC
Organism: Sandelia bainsii; assembly: GCA_032362345.1. Lineage (NCBI taxonomy): Eukaryota > Metazoa > Chordata > Actinopteri > Anabantiformes > Anabantidae > Sandelia > Sandelia bainsii. The sequence goes on from JAUMHL010000014.1 coordinate 1,097,039, forward strand.
GAAACAAAAACCAAGGTCTGAAACGAACAGTGGATTTGGAGAATTCAATCAGTAATAATCAGATATACTTCAGAAATGCAATAATAATCAATAATAGTAATATAAGCTGAGAGAAAGTACAATAATTTTGGAGGAAGAGGTCTACAGTGACAATGCCATTTTTGTTTACATGTTAGTGAACTCTTTAATGAAATCCATGGAGGGTCAAACAGTCTGATAAAAACAGAGTCAAACGCTTCACTTGCTCTAACTTTGGTATCTGTGAATGAATGAGACAAACACAGGTAATATGTTACTGAATGTCTTAATATAGTACTTACTGTGAGTTTGGTTGTGAAATGCTGATGGATGAGAAATTAAATGAAACATATATAACTCTTGGTGGATTTGTGGAATTGCACAGATACAGATATCTTTATTTTCTGATCATGTTTATAGTATATATTCTGATAATCTTCTTTAATTCCACCATCGTGTGTCTTATCTGGATTCACAAAAACCTCCATGAGCCTATGTACATTTTCATTGCAGCTTTGTTGGTGAACTCTCTTCTTTACAGCACTAACATCTACCCAAAGCTTTTGACCGACATATTATCTGAGAAACAGATCATAACTCATCCACTCTGTCTCTTCCAAGCTTTTCTATATTACACACTCGCTGGCTCAGAGTTTTTACTGTTAGCAGCCATGGCCTATGACAGATATGTGTCTATATGTAAACCTCTGCAATATCCAACTATCATGAGACAAACAACAGTCTGTGTGTTTCTGGTTTTAGCTTGGACTGTGCCTGTTTGTGAGCTTACAGTGTTAGCAGTCATATATGCTAATATAAAACTCTGTAGCTTTACTTTGAAAGGAATCTTTTGTAACACTTCAGTTTACACACTTCAGTGTGTGCGCTCAGGAGGGTTAACTATATATGGTGTGTTCATGTTGTTAAATATGGTACTGTTTCCTATGCTTTTCATACTTTTCACATACACCAGGATACTTATTATATCCTACAGAAGTAGTAAAACAGTGCGGAGAAAAGCTGCACAGACCTGTTTGCCTCACCTGCTGGTTTTAATCAGCGTCTCTTGTTTTGTTACTTACGATGTTGTTATAGTTCGACTGGACTCAGATTTTCCACAAAATGTTCGTTTAATAATGACTTTACAAACGATTGCATATCATCCCCTCTTTAATCCGATCATATATGGACTAAAAATGACAGAAATTTCTAAACATCTGAAGAAGTTTTTGTTTCAGGTCAAATCACACTAAGAAATCAACACTGTTAACATATGTAATTTATGGTCTTTTGTGATAATGTATGGATTGGAGCATGGAGCATGGATTTGTTTTTGTGACAGACACACTGAACGGGAAATGGTCACTTTTTACATTAGTGTCTTTTTCTTTGATGGTCATGAAGGTTCATCATGGTCATAAAGGGAAGATAAAAATTAAAAATTTTGATTTTGCACTTTTTTTTGCACTTGTGTTTCACAGTTTGTAACCATGTATTTCAAATTATTCGAGTACGTTACACACTGTAATAAAATTATAAATAAGTTAATTATTTAATTAAAAATTAGAATGTTTAAAGTCAATAAATGCATTCTGCCTCGGCTTTTTCACATTTCACTGTTCTCAGTGAGCTCTGAGATACAACAATTTATCATTTTACACAACCTGTAACCTAAAGATGTACATGGTGTCAAGATATTCACAGAGTTCAGTAAGAAAAGAACAAATCTGACATGAGTAGAGGACAGTTTACTTGTCATGGTTTGTACTTCTCTAGAGGAGAAAATACCTCTTGCAATGTCAAAATGACATCGTGTTAATATTGCACTGTGTTTGAACACGAGGTTTAAAACAGGAAGATAGGGTTTAACATAAATATGACACTGGCAGCATAACAGGAAATGTAGTGTTTAGTAATAGTATATAAAACATTATGCCGAATTAATGCTCTATTGTTTACTGTCTAATATTTACAATAGCCTTGTTTTCTAGTTTACTGATACGCATTTTAGATTTTAGTATTTTTAGTATTTTATTTCAAGTCTCGGCAGCTTTTACATGACATTATTATTTAAAAACAACATGCACCACAGATTGCCACCCAAATGTAAGTGGAGCTCAGGGACACTAAGGAGAAGGATATTCACACACAGGAAGTTCTGGAAAACTGTCAGAATCAGAAAGTGCAAGCAAGTGTCTTGTGATTTGTCGCTATATAAATAAAATGGAATTGAATTGAAGACTTGGGCCAAGATGTGTTCAACAGGGTGGGAGGACAGCTGACTTCACCGGGGACATTGGTGGTCGTGGAAACCCAACAAAGACGTGATGGCAAGGTGCAGGTTTTGGCTGAGAATAGGTTCTGTACATTGTAGGGGTGTCTTGGTTGACATAGCACTTTAATGTAGCTTGGAGGTTGAGCACCCTGCTCCAGTTATCAAAGCATCACACTCCTCAGCCTTCCTGGGAAAGCTGATGGCTCTAAAGGAGGCTCCAACTAATCATCAAGCAACAAATCAGAGATCCAAGTCAGGTTTTGCCCTGGTTGTCAACAGTGGGCCAGTTCTTGCAAGTCTTTGTGTTTGTGAATTTTTTACAGTCAATTTTCATGTGTTTTGTGAACTACATCATCTAAATTTCTTCTTTGCTTGTGTCACAATCACTGCAGCTACTAGAAATGCTTATTTTAACCTGTTAGCACAAACTACATATAGACTGTACTTTACTGGTCGTTCTCCAAGTGAGACCCCAAAGTAGACCCAGAAAATGCTGGAGAAATAACATATCTCATAACAACTTTAATGTTATAATTCCTCATCTTACGTCCTCGAAAGCCCTCATCAAGCCTCACAAGCCTTACAATCCTGTCAGATACTCACTAATGATACCTGTACATACATACTGTTGGCTGGTACTCAGTACTCAGATTTTACTCTCAAACTCCAAAAACATCTTCTTTCTTCTTCTTCTTCCTTCATCTGTGACTCTAAATTACCCATAGGTGTGAATTTAAGTGTAAATGGTTGTGTCTTTCTGTGTCAGCCCTGTGCAAAGCCGGCTCTACCTATTCTGGTGCCCTAGGTGAGATTACCCTCCCGTCGTGCGCACCCCCAACCCTAACCCTAATTAATTTAATTTAATGTTTAAGAAGTCCTGGCTGCTCAATATGAAGACAAAAGTTGTAGTGTGGGTTTAAATCAAAACAGTGCTATGGTCAGTGAATACTTTGTACTCGTATTTGGCAACAATGGGCCTTGTAAACAGTGGGTCTTATAGAAGCAGAATGTGCAAACAAGACAACATAAACTCTAATGTAGCACTAAAATCTTATCCAAAGTCTCTGAGAACTTCTAGAGGCCTCTGCAGATATTTTCTCAGTGCATCTGTCCAGGACAGATGTAAAGTAAATTTACCTGTTACTGTACAGTACAAGTAAAACACGGAGCTGCAGCAGACAGAGACTTGATGTGTTCAACATGACAAAATTATTATCTCGCTGTGATCAGTGTTGCCAGATCTCGCAACAGACATAGAAACTTTGAATAACTGTTCACCATCAGGTCTGATCATCTGCTGTATTAAATCTACTGAGCTCATATTTCACACTTGATAAATCTGCAGAATGTCTTTGAGGTTGGATCCAGTCTTTCAATGCGTCTCTTTCTCTCTTTCTCCCACTCTTTAATATATTTTTCCATATTTTCCCCACTTATTCCCGGGCATTGTCATTGGAGGAGGGGGGTGCATGCTAGGTCTGGTGGGTGCAGTAGCTGAGAAACCAAGGCTGAACTACACTTTAGAAAACAAGCTCAAAAACCCGCGACTGGCGATATTTGCAAGCGGCTTTTTTTTGGGCTTGCAGCGGCGCCCCTCAGCAAGAGGCGCCCTAGGCGACCGCCTAGTTCGCCTATGCCAAGAGTCAGCTCTGGCCCTGTGATAGATTGGATTAGGATTAATGAGTAATTGTGGTTTATAAGAATAATGTTAACTTGTGATAATACACAACAAGCATACAGAGCTGTCGCATGTTAAAGTCTTATGTTTTGTTTTGTTTTAACCATCCAACCTTTTTCCTACCTGCACTTTTAGCTCTAATATAACATTACTGTACTTGACCCTTTGTTCCTGTCATGATCATCGTGGCAGTTGGGGCACTTTGATACTTAACGGGTAACAAATGTCGTCTTGAGGAGCAGGTTAAGTCATTTCTCTTGACATCACAGTCTTGCTGTGTTGCATCTACAGTGATGAAACAATGCCATACAACAGCCACCGAATGAGGGTACATGACCATTGGTTCAGGACTCTTGGGTTTTTGACAAGTTGTTGACATGTTAGTGAACAGTTTAATGAAATCCATGGAGGGTAAAGCAGTCTGATAAAAACATTTAACAGAGTCAAACACTTCATATTCTCTAACTTTGGTATTGGTGAATGAATGAGACCAGTACAGGTAATGTGATACTGCAAAGCTCAGAGTTAAACTGGTTTTGTTGGTTAATATTTATTACTCCCAGATGGATGGATGTTGTATGATCTGCTGGTTTTCTTGATTAACATTCTAGTTTCAAGGAGCTTGATGGATCGTGAATTAAATGTATCATATATAATTATTGATGGGTATGTAGAGCTGCAAAAATACAGATATCTTTACTGTGTGATGATGTTCACAGTGTATGTTCTAATTATCTGTTGTAATTCTACTATTGTGTCGCTCATAGTGATTCACAAAAACCTCCATGAGCCTATGTACATTTTTATTGCAGCTTTGTTGTTGAACTCCATTCTCTATAGCACAACTACCTACCCAAAGATTTTGTTTGACATTTTATCTGGAAAAGGGACCATAACTTATCCACTCTGTCTCTTCCAGTCTTTTGTATATTACACCATGGTTGGTGCAGAGTTCTTACTGTTGACAGCCATGGCCTATGACAGATATGTGTCTATATGTAAACCTCTGCAATATCCAACTATCATGAGAAAAACAACTGTCATTATTTTTCTGGTTTTAGCTTGGCTTATACCTGCATGTCAGTTTGTGGGATTAGCAATAATGAGTTCTAATCAAAAGCTTTGTAGCTTCACTTTGAAAGTAATTTTTTGTAATAACACATTTTTCAAACTTTTCTGTGCGACTTCAAGAGCAATATCTGTTTTTGGTGTGGTTACTTTGTTGAATGATGTTGTTCTTCCTGTGATCTTCATCTTTTTTTCATACACCAGGATACTTAAAATATGTTATCGGAGTAGTGGAGAGGTGAGGAAAAAAGCTGCACAGACCTGTTTACCTCACCTACTGCTTTTAATAAATTTTTTTTTTTTTATAACGTATGATCTTATTATAGTTCGACTGGATTCAGATTTTGTGAAAACTGCACGTTTAATAATGACTTTACAGTTGGTTTTGTATAATCCTCTTTTTAATCCAATTATATATGGACTAAAGATGAAAGAAATTTTTAAACATCTCAAGAGGTTGTTCTGTCGAGATCAAATAAACCAACGTTAATATTGACAGTTATTTGTAATAAGAAAGAGTGATGTGATTTGTCGAATCTATGAAAAGTATTTAATGTCAGAAATTGCAGTGCATGCAGTAAAGACCTTTGTTAGCTTCAGCAATGTGAATGTGATGACTTAGTATCCTACACTCTGAGCTTAGGACTTCAATGTGTAGCAAAAGCAAAACTGTATTGAATTGCATTAGATTATGCAGGTGAGTGAGGGTATATATTACTGTATAAAGTTGACGTGTAGGAATTTGCTCTGTACTTGTTTTCTAACAACAACTAGTGTTATTTTCTGACTTTGTGTATGGATTTTTGTTCTTAATAAAAATATCCTGAAAGATGTGATGGAACATCAGAATTTCAGCTGCATTACTCTGGAAGATTTCACTGTTAAGTTTGAAGTCTGTTAGTAAAGACATAATTTGATGTTCATAAAATAAAATAAAAATATTTAGTTTGATTCTGACCATTGATGCATTTTCATTAATGCTTCTGTGTGATGAAGTATTTAAACAACTTTGCTAAAAAGATCCAACACTCTACAGGTTGTGAGCAGTTCAGTCATCACATACAAAAACAGTACTGCTGGACTGACTGATTTAGTAGAACTCTAGCTAACAGGATTACTTCTGTCAAAATGACACTGGTGCTTTTCTCAGGATAATTACAAAATGTATTATAAACTTATTAAATTGAAATTAATGAAAAAGTACTTAAACAGGAAGACCACACTGACATAGCTGAAAAGTTATGTACTCAACATTTTTTTTGCACTCGACACTCAACATTTCCTGCCTCCGTTTTTATTTTTGTGGAGACAAATTCATCATAGCCCAGAAATTGAGTATTTTTCCTGGACCAAAGCAGACTATTTTTGACTTCAGAGTACTAGAACAGTCAACGAGGACTTGATTGGAAATGCCTTTACTTTTTATATGACTCTATGAAGTTAGAAATGGCCACTGACTTTTGATAAGTGGTTTGCTGTGCTAGCAGAGCTTTGGAGGCTGGTGTTTCCAGGACAGCATGAGAGGGAAGAACTATTACCTTATTCTGAGTTCAGCTATCAAGATCTTTTTTCTCTCAGCAGCCATCTTCCCTAGTGAGCCACCACTACTGCTCTGTGACTATGGTCCCTTATATATCCCTATATCCTATGTCCCCTATATATCAGTGCCTTTTATCATATTAGCCCTTGTCTTCTAGCCCTTAATACACTAACATACAATAGTTGTTAATGGACCAAATGCATAGTTACCACAGCTCAAATGAAGACCTTGTGTTACTATTAGAAACAACCTCATCTGCAATAATGCTCAAACTCTTAAACTTAAAAAGACACTACAAATGCCAAGAAAGTTAAATATGGCTGTTGTTAAATTTAGGGCGTGGTCCTACAAAACGTTTGCCCTTAGTGTTTCCCTGCAATTAGACTGTCTGTATCTAACTGCATCTACCACTGTATATCCGCATCTGGCATCACACATCTTCAGTGATTCTAAGCCAGCATTTGCCACAGAGGGTTGTTACACACTGAAGACTCAACAGGTCAAGTGCCCTTTCTAGCTCCAAAATCCAGAGTTTATCCCAAATAGAACTATTGCAGCAGCTCATCAGGGTGCAGAGTCTGATCATCGACTTGTCATGAAGGTTTTACACAGCCTGTAGCTATCATAAAATAAAGAAGAAATTTTAAATGTTGAATAAGGCAGGACTGAATCAATGTGATGAATGTGATGTGATTAAAGATGTTCTTTGTTGTTAGGGCTGGCAGCAACATTCATGAGTTCTTAAGCCTTGTGGATGACATCATGTAAATGCCAAAATGTCCAGACCGCTGTAGCATCCTGAAGCAACCCTGTCTCCTAAAAATTACATTCCTATACAACTAGACTGCGACTGTGATTCTGTTTTTGTGGCAAACATAATTATCATGTTGTGTGGAAAAGAATGAATGAATGACGCGCTGCATTTATTAACACAAAGCGAGTCACAAGGGATGGTGTTTGGGTTGAATGGGGGACAAATACTGAGCAGCGCTGACAAGCTGGAGACCTGAGTTCGAGACCAAAGTCCTTCATAAGTTTGGGTTTGGGCAAGAAACCCAAGATTAGGGTTAGAGAAAGAAAGATTGTGTTATGGTTTAAATTTTAATGCACACATTTTGTGTGAACCAATTGTTACATTTTTCTTTCCCAGATCTTAACCCTGTGCTGTGACGTCTGAACCCCATCATAAAACACATTAATAACGCTTGAGTCACATATCTGGATGTTGAACTGCAACACTGGATATTTTTGCAGAAGAGAAAACCGCAAACCGAATGATGTAAATCACATATTGTGGCGGACAGAAATAGGTTGCCTGTGAACATTTCATGTTTTGTATCAACGTATTTGCGACTTGTTGTTCATGTAATGTAATATGTGACCATTGTGTTGACAGAAAACGTAATGTGGTTGCAATTATGTTCCTCATGAAAACAAATTTGTAATTAGTTGTATATGCCTATCCCTATGTTATAGGAACATAATTTTTAGGAGGCAGGGTTGCCTGAAGCAGGATCAGTTTTAGGATAAGCATAAACAATGGAAAGAGACAATCCTTTACACCCCCTCTGCTGGCAACTTCAGTACTCACTACAAGTTACCAGTATTGACAAAAATAAAGAAAACAGTCAATACCGCTAACATTTAAAAACAATCAGCTATGTTTGTTGTACAGCTCGAATCAGGTCTCCAGAGTTTGATAAAGTTCTTCACTTTAGTTGTTGATGGTGGAAAGTTTAATGAGATCCTTAGAGAGGTGGATCAATCTTATAAAACCATTTTACAGGCTCAAACGGCTCTCTTTGTAGGATTTTGAAGATGTTATTGTGAATGAATGAAAGAATCAAATACAGGGGAAATTTTGCAGTCTTCAAAGTGCAACAACTTTGATTTCTTATTCACATACTGTATTCCTGTCTTATCATCTGCCTGTTTAATAACCAGTGTTTCATATCTGAATTTCTTAATGGAGGAAGAATTAAATGCTACATATATAATTCTTGGTGGGCACGTGGAACTTCACAAATACAGATATCTTTATTTCATGATATTTCTTATTGTATATATTCTCATAATCTGCAGTAATTCGACTATTGTGTATTTGATCTGGAAACACCACGACCTTCATGAGCCTATGTACATTTTTATTGCAGCTTTGTTACTGAACTCAGTTTTTCTCAGCACTAATATCTATCCAAAGTTACTGATTGACGTTTTATCTGACAAACAGATCATAAGTTATAAAGCATGTGTTGTTCAGTTTTTTATGTTTTATACTTTAGGTTGTTCAGAATTCTTACTGTTAGCAGCCATGGCCTATGACAGATATGTGTCTATATGTAAACCTCTGCAATATCCAACTATCATGACAAAAAAGACTGTCAATATCTTTCTGGCTTTAGCTTGGCTTCTGCCTGCTTGTCATCATATGGGAATAGCAACAATTACTTCTAATCAAAAGCTCTGCAGCTTCACTCTAAAAGTCATTTTTTGCAACAACACAATTTATAAATTGTTTTGTGTGACCTCAAGAGTGCTGTCTATTTTCGGTGCGTTCTATTTAGTTAATGTAGGAGTTTTTCCTGTGATCTTCATCGTTTTTACATACACCAGGATACTTATAATATGTTATCACAGTAGTGGAGAAGTCAGGAAAAAAGCTGCACAGACCTGTTTACCTCACCTGCTGGTTTTAAGCAACTATTTCTTTTTAATCACGTATGATGTTATCACAGTTCGACTTGAATCAGTTTTTCCAACAATTGCACGTTTAATAATGACTCTACAATTAGTTTTGTATAATCCTCTTTTTAATCCGATAATATATGGACTAAAAATGAAAGAAATTTCTAAACATCTTAAGAGGTTGTTCTGTTGAGATAAAATGAGATAACGCTGTTAATACTGATACATTCTACAATAATAATTGATTGATTGATTGATTGATTGATTGATTGATTTATCTGATCCCTGTAAAGTATTTGTCAGGATGTTTTTATTGCAAACAAAGTGAAGAGATTTAAAATCATTTTCAGTTTTACAACAGTATAAAAACTTTTTTATTGACTTTTTGTCTGAAAATCCATTTTTATTTTATCAGGCCTGTGTCTTTCAGTGTTATCTATGGTTCAGACTTCTTCTCTCTTTGGTGGCAGATTATATAATTATAGTTAAAGAAATTCTTCTGTCAAGACGAAGAACTAATGTAATTAACATTGATAACATCTTCTGTAATAAGAGTTGTTATTTGTCTGATCCCTGAAAAGTATTTAATGTCTGTATTTCGATTACTAACAGAGATAGAAGAGCCATCACATCTTAACGTGAGGACTGAATCATTTTCTGCCATTGCTTCAAAATCAGACATTTCTATTAATCACATTTGTTTAATTTTGCTTAAAACTGTAAAATCGATGTAAAGGATCGATGCAGTTTAGCTGGTGGGATCTGAAACGATTGACGGTAGGCGTATTGCGTCACTTCCTGTTGCCGATAC
>JAUMHL010000014.1:1137341-1162419 GCA_032362345.1 Sandelia bainsii
TTGCTATGTAAAGTGCCTTGAGATGATCTTTGTTATGATTTGGCGCTATACAAATAAAGATGAATTGAATTGAATTTCATTGAATTTCATTGTGCGCATGCTCAGTACACAAAGGTAGGACGTTTTCGATGGGTAGGATACATCGGCAGAACACCAGCAACCCAACTTTTCTAATAAATTATTAGAAATACAGATTGTTCACAAGTCTCAAATCCCAAGTCAAGTCTCCAGTCCCTGTGTGAGCGACTTAACACAGTGGTGAAAAGGTTCAGTTCTCCACAGGCCTCATCCAGTGTCCCCAACATGGCGCTTGTGTTTTAGTTGCTGACTCTGCTTATCTTGACATTGTCTCGTCCTAATCTGTGAGCTTCCCATTGCACTTAACAACGAACACAAGCTTCCTAATTCCACATTGCTCCAGTAAAATATAACCCTAAAGGTGTTTAGCATGTCAGCACTCTGGCTGGTGGGTCAAATAAGTATGCATTCCTGTAATGTGTAATGTGAAAGATGTATTTCTACTGCTTCGCTTGGAACAGCCACAACAAACTGCAAACAATGATTGTTGCATTGGTGTGTAGACGTTACAGCATCTCTGCATATGTTTTTGTGCATCTTACGCATGTGATGGAATAAATATGTAATCAATAGCTGCCCTGCAGTTCACTCACATATGGGTATTTTTATGCTCCAACTCTGTTTTCCTGTGTTTTATGTGTGTAATTGCAGTGTATTGGGCTCTGAGTGTTTATTGTACATGTGCGGCTCAGTCGATCTGCATCTCTACCGTCACCTCTGTACCACCATGTGATGTGTGTGTGCATGTGTGGGGCGTTCATTTACAAATTGTGAACTATGATCATGAACTAGTTCATTTTAATCTTTGTAAACTGAACTTTGAGTTGGCCCTGTATTAGTGTTTCCAAATTGGGGCGACCTACGCTCAGGACTGAAGCTGAACAGTGTTAAGTGTAGACACACACACAGAGAAGCTGCTCACACTTCTGTTTACGCTTTCAAACTCATACATTTTTTTCTCCATCTACATTTTCTGAGTCATATTACATTATCTGACCAGTACCTGCAGCAGCATGCATTAACACAGCTCCTTGTATTTTTTTAACCTCATGACTTTCTAATGCAGTTAACTTTGTTTGCCGATAGTTTTCCTAAGTTTTCCTAATTAATTCTCTTGTAGTTCACTGATTCATATTTGTGTATAGTTTTGTCTTTCTTTGTTTCACCACACACACACTGATGGCAGCGAGTTACTGTCAGCCTGACCACCAGGAGCCATCTGGGGATCATTTTGGCCATTTCCAATTAGTATGAGGCAGTTTGTTTTGATGATGCAAACCCAGCCCCCTGAGGCAGGTTTGTGATACTGGACTCGACACCTGATGTAAGGATACTGTAATGAGTGTCATTAGTGTCCGCTACTGTGACGTCCCATGTGTGCATGTGGTGAACAACAGGCCAGGCCTCAGGGGACAAGTCTGAGTGCAGCCGTTCAGGAAACGGCTAATTATGACCCGGTGGTCACAGTGAACTGGCCTCTGGAGACGTGCTGCTCAGTAAACACAGAACCCTTTACGTCTATGAGAAAGTGTCAAAGTGAGTCAATATGTGGTGGTTTTACAAACACTCAGTGACCACAGCACCAGAGAGGTTTGACCTTAATTGCTCATCTAATGAGGAGCTAATTTAAGTGAATTAATAACCACAGTAATTATGTTAGAAGTGGTCAACAGGTCATTATGTCCTTTTTCCTCTGAGAGCAATTAACCACGGTACACAACTTGAGCCAGGTGTTAACTCCAACAAGCACAACTTTAACAACAACAGCGATAACTCTAATAATAATGACTATAGTGTTTCTTTCTTAATTTATTCTGATCATCTTCTTTGTTCTGTTATAAAGTTTATAAAGATTCAGAGAGCGACTTCTTTATTAACTCTTACAAAAAAAGTCACTGTGCCTGGCTTTATTAAGAAAAACATGAGGTATAAATCGCATTTTCCTCATACATCCAACAAAAGGAGCTTTTATGCAGAAATGCAGAAGTCAAATTTCGTTGTAACATGTAAATGTGATCAATGACAATAAAGCTGATTATCCTTATCCTTTTAACGTCCAGATGGAGAGAATGAAGTACATGATCTGTTCACAGACTCGTATCACGTACAATAGAAACAGTAACGGTAGTAAATTATTAATAATTCCCTTTAAAAAGAGATGTTGTGGTTTAATATCTTTCATTATTGATTTGTTTTTTATAAATCAGATGATATCAGTTAAATCAGTTAAATGCAGTGTTATTTAAGGCCAGAAAAGGCTCAAGTGTGTGCACCCAACGGCCTTTGTTGGTGCAGCGTTGACTTTTTGTTTTTTAAATCACTCATTTCAAGGATCATCAGACATAACCTTACACAGGCTTCACATCACAGTAAACAGAGGAGCGCTCCAGGTTCATGTTGCTTAGTATTCATGCAGCAACTAAACTATATTTCTCAGTGACATAAACATAATTTTCCCCACTGATGGACAATAAAGGTGTATTTTATTTAGTTGTATCCTCTATTGTAAAAACATTTGTCTCTGAGTTGTTCATATGTTCCCTATTCCTTCTGCAACTCTCCATGTGCCCACCACATGTCCAGGTGGTATTAATGTTGTGGCTGATCAGTGAATGAAATCTTGTAGCATAATTATCAACTGTGAAGGACAGATTCATTAGCTTCTAGTGTACATAGAGTCATCTGGCTGCAGTACATCAACAAAAGGATATGAATGACATTTATGATTCATTTTAATTTAGGATGCTGATACTAAATATTTACATGTACAATTTAAGATGACAGGAGATTATGGATTTTTTCATGCTGGACTGAGACAATGAGGTGTTGTTGTGCTTCTGTGCTGCTGCAGTAACTTCTGCAGACCACCAGATATCACTGTGCTGCTGCCTGTGAAGCCCCAAAGCTTCAAATCTTTCTCCAACACAAATAGAAAGACCCAAAGCTTCACATGGCTTCGTTCACCCATCACTAGATGGAAGGAAGAGTCACGCCACCCTAAACCAGGCTGTGACAGGGAGAAAACAGTGAAACACCAACACATCATCCCAGACAACTGCAAAATGTACTGGAACAAGTCACGAGGAGTCAGGCGTTTTTCTTACCAACTAACAACTGTGTGAAGAAAATAAATTGTTGTGTCGGGGCCCAGAAGGTTTGAATATTTTCAGTTTAACATGGCCGCTCCTTTGGTAGCTATGTATTCTTGCATCTGCCTTTTTCTATTGGCTCTCTCGCTCTATCTGAAGGATCAGAGTTAATCTCAGTGACCATTACCCTCTGATAAACCCCAGCACACACACACAGCTGATGTCTTGCAGACCCACATGTTGCAGAAGGATTTAATGCATCACAACTACTGTGTGTTTATGTGTTGGTTTCATAACACTGTGTTACTTGTGTGTGTGGCTAAAAGCAGCAAAGAGTTAAGAAGCTTTGTGATCTGGTAAAGGACTTAAAGTGAGCGTTAGAGCAAGAAGACGACAGAATCAGGGAGACAACAATTACAGAGTGAGGAGGTAAAGAGATGTGGATGTAAAACGCAGCTGAGAAACAGATGGAGTGAGTGACAAGAAAAAAAAGAAAAGGATTTATAAAAGCCCCAAAAGAAAGAAGAGAGACGGAGAGAAGAGGGGGCAGCAGAGAGAGGTCGGTGGACGGAGGATTAAGTCGTGTTAGAGAGGATTAGTGTCTGTTTTGGTAGTAAAATCACATCCATGTCAGTCACCGCTGGCTGGTACTGATACTCACAGTCGACATCACCGCACAGAAAAGTGGAGCAAAGGAAGAGCAGGAGGTCGAGGAGGTGGTGAGTTTACACTTTTGACTGTAGATACAGTACAGTACAGTGTGTAGCTCAGGATGCCTCCTTTGCTGTGACGAGTGAGCTGACAGAACACACCACAGTTTCTGAGCTAAATGCTAACATGATGCTGTTTAGTGTAGTGTGTTCAGATGATGGGAACATCTTTCATTTTGCAGGTGTTTGGTCAAAAACCAAAGAATTAGACAAATTAAAATGTTGATCTGATGAAAAGAAAAGTTATTATAGATCATCCTGAGGGGAAAATGATTTCATGATTATTTGTGAGTGAAATCTTTCCACAAACTGTAAGAAGGATTCAGTCTCTGTGCAATATGAATCTCTGCACAACCTATCATGGGAGTGCATCCTGTAGGTTCACTTGTGTGTAATATAACACCGGGGCAAGTTGCACACGACAATCAGGCCCAGCGAGATGTTGTGCTGCATTAGAGCAGCTGCCAACTGTCACTCTCATCCAAATGTAATCGTATCATGACAGTGTTCGTATTTTCTGAATGAATGAAGTGTTACATCTATGAATGGATCAATGAGCTGCAAGGCTGCCAGCCTGACCTTAACCAACAACTGTGAGAGTCTAAACACAACCATAAAACAGTTTAATAACAACAGAACTGCAGGGACTGAATGTGTTGGCAGAAAACAGAATCAGCATCAGAGCAGGCTTCACAGTGATTGGCTCATACAGTTATGTTCAGTCAGGTGCACAGTGTTGAGACATTATAACCTGCTGCAGCTGTATCCACCTCCTGCTGTCTGGTATTTATTGGTGGTTTAACTGTGATCTATCGATCAGTGGTGGTGGAAAAATGTAAAGCTGGATGATCAATAGGTATCAGAACACTTAGCTGCATCGTGTTTTGCTGCCCAGCTGCAGACCAGTCAGACTGACTCCTGAACAACAGAACATTAAAACCACCTGGTGGTGGTTCATGTATGTTTGTTCTCTCTCTCTCTTAAAACACTGCACAGGTTCCTCTATCTATCAGGTTTATCTATTTGGTGTAAACTGGACGGAAGTGTGTCTGACTGAACCAGAAAGGAAAATTCTCTATACAACATTACACATCGATATCTAATGTCTCAGACCCAGTATACTGATTTCCCAAATTCCCAAACAGCCAAGACTAAAAATACCTTTTCAGGTTCAGGTTGGAGAATTTTATAGACACAAGCAGAAACAGTTTTTCACAGCTCTGATGTTATGAAGCGATGCGAGGGTACGTAACGCACTCTGTTGACTTTCACTGCCTGTCAGGTCTGTTAACGAAGCTCTTCGTGGACAGCGTAAGTGGAAAAGGAAGCTGAGTCAGGATAAGAAGCTAAAGACCCTTAAATTAGTCCACATTTACTAACCTGCTGCTGTAAGAGGAAGAACCAAAATAACACAACACAAAACACACAGTGCTGAGTTGGTCTCTTTGTGCTGCATCAGGAAATGTTCTTAAATTATGAACACTCTTATTGGAATATCACTACTATTCTATTTCTTTTCAGTGGAACAAGCCTCTTTCCTCGTCGATGAGTCTGGATGATCACCGTGAAACAAGCTATGGATGAAGGTGAGAGACACACATCTCTGGGTCAGCCTCCATTTGAACCTTCATTTACTGCAAATCATTGTTGATTATCTGAGGTGAGTTCAGTCTTAACCCTGAACTCGGGTCTAACATCCTGAGCTGAGGTTAATTTGAATATAATCTAATCCAAATCCTAATTCACATGGTATTAGTGTCTCTCAGTGAGGTCAGGCCTCCTCAATGATGTTAATCCTGTCAAGGTCGAACGTGTCCGTTCAACCTCAACATCTGCTGTGACGTCACAGACAACATTTAGTCTCCTGCAAGCTGGAACTTTGGGAATCATCCTCTGAGGAGCATGAATGACTGGACCATGTCAGGACAGTCGATCCAATAGTTATTGATATTTCAGTCTGGACCAGTGGGTAGACTGAAATCTGTAAAATGTTCTTCGTGCCTTCAAACTGCACATCTTCATTCCTCTCTGTGTTTTTCTATTTCTTATACATGTGCAGTTGTGAATGAGGTGCTGTCCAGTGTGGTGGAGGATGTTGGTCAAGCCGTCAATAGGAACATTAGTGGTGCTCAGATTCTGCATGAACTACTGAGTGCACCGTGGCTGCGCTCCCTCCTGAAGGTACAACCTGACTCAACAGGTGCGAACTGGAACAGACGCATCACTGAAATGTGAAGACGTGACGTCTTTCCCTGCTTTCTCTCCCCAGATCTATGAGTGCCTGATGGCATTTCAGAGGCTGACACCCAGTCCCCTTCTGCCTTATGCCTCAGGACTCTCACTTGAGGTTTATACACACACATACACACAGTCCCATCTGTACAACTGTGTGACGTTCCTGAGTTTTGCCAGTGTATCATTCTGTATTTCTGTGTCTCTGTTTGTCCATCAGATCATGACTCTACTACAGAAGTCCCACCGTCCCTCAGCTGAAGCGAGAGAGCTCTGCAGCCTCCTCAGCTCAACACACATCCAGGTCTGTATATTCATTAAGTACACATCCCAAACCTTACATGTGATGCTCTGTCATAACACCTGTTACCTGTCTATTAGGCGCTCTTATCATCTCACGACAGCGTAGCACAGTCAGACTATGGACCTGTTTTACCCCCTCTGCCCGATGAGTTACCCGAGGATGAGGAGGCCATGAGGATCGTTTGTCTGGTGAAAAACAACCAGCCGCTGGTGAGACAAGGACTAGTTCTCATTTTATTGTTTGGTTTTTACTCTACGAATTTGTAAATGCTATTAAGCATCTGCTTACCCTACATGTAGATTGTGTGGGAGTTTTTAGGCAAACCTTGATGCCACCAATCAGAAATGTCTGACACAAATCAGATAAGTTGTGTGAATTAAATTGCATATGATTCAAGAAAATTGTAAGGAGTCTGGTGCCTGGCCATTTTGAGCTTCATTTTTAAAAATAAAAAAATACAGTTTGCTATGTTTCGTTTCCTAAGAATGGAGGAGGGAGCAGAGCAGGTGTAGGAGATGGAGCAGGAATAATTCGTAATCGTTGGAGCAGCCTTCGCCGGCTCACGCTTGAGCGTTTCGTCCCTGCGAGAAGGACACGATCGGGGGAGGAGCTCAGAGCGTCTGAAAGTGAAGCCAGGCTTTTGCCCCTCTCCAGAGGTGGACAGTCTCACCCCTTTCATCCCTGTTATGAGTCCGCAGGAAGCTGTTGCTTGCGTTCCCAAACCTCAGAGCTGTGGAAGAAAGGTTTCAACCAGTCAGCTCCATCTGACTTCTGCCCAGCTCCCAGTCGTGGTAAGGAGGACCATCAATCCATGGAATCATCTCTTTTCATTCAGTCTCTTTTTTTCTGTCATCAGGCTGTTCAGTCAATAAGGGAGCAATGGTGAACCTCTCAATCCACTAGTCCTTCCTTTAATTCATCCAGGTTTTTTTTTCTGAATTTGCCTATTCCTATGTCAGACAGCTCATATTTTCATCATTCATTGTGAATCTTTCATCTCACAGATTTGCTAATTCACTAAGTCAACAATGTTCTTTTCCCTGTTTGAATCTTTTGTTTCCATCATTTGGCCACTTTTCCTGTAATGAGCCTCTTTCAGTGACATTTTTTTCTTATTACGCCAACTTTTTTTCTTCTTTGCCCTCCCTACATGGTGGTTCAGAGAAACCCAAACCTAGCAGGGAAGAAGGTGCCTCTCCTGGAGGGAGCAGTGATGACTATGCCTACCCTCCTCCACCAGTCCCAGCCTACAGTCTCAGTCTCCCAAATTCTCCTGTCCTATACAAAAAGGGGACTACAGGTGGGCAGTCGAGGAACATTGCTACACCTGGCAGAACTCCCTCTTGTCCTGGAATGAGCCCCCTTAAGGCCCACACAGCACCTTCTAGTCCCGCAGCTCAGCGCTCCACTCGTCAACAGGGAGTAAGCACTGTCCCAACCCCCAGCAGGCAGCATGGGTGTCAAACTGGAACTCACAACAGATTCCACGATGAGCCCCTAAATTGCCCTATGATGATCCACTATGCTACCACTCCTCGTCACAGTGAATGCCAGAATCCACCAAAACATGAGCAAAATAAGCAACAGGAGCAGCAACTAAAGCACAGTCAACATCCTGATCTCATCAAACAGCACAGCGTGGAGGAGCTCAGGTCCACTGTTCAGGCAGTGACCAGCAGTATTGAGCACCACACTCAGGATGTTCACCATCTTGGCCAGAAGATGGTGGCAGCGACAGAAATGATCACAGACAGCATGGAAGAGAATGCCCAGGCACTCAGCCTGCTGGCTGAGGTGGTAGACAAGCTCCAGGGGCTCATTGTGACCAATAAACACCCAGAGTCGTTACCTCCACACAGGCTGAAACAGCACACTCCTCGTGCACCTTCTTCAAGGGTCTCCTCAATCTCTCCCAAAGTCCTCCGCAAACCTCCCACGCCTTACCCATACCACTTCTCAACCTCCTCTTCTAATTCTTTCTCCTCTTCATCCTCGTCCACGTCTGTCAGTTCCTGTGCAGACGGCTTTGCAACATCCAGGAATCCAAAGCGAATGAATGGAGGCTCTAAGAGAACAATGGTAACCTTGGGTGTCATCCAGAGACCAGGTGGTAGTAATGGACTGATGAGGCTCAACAATGGCTCAGTTTCTAGCACTTCTTTGGAGGATCAACAAGACTGTAACAGTACAGGCTGTTTGACAATCAAGAAGAAGAAAAAGAATAAGTAGGACATAAACAAACAGCAATGAAAAGTGACCAAAATGCCTCTAGTTCTTTAACATTTTCAATCTAAGAAGATTTTTAAGAAATATTTTCACACATAGGAAACCATGGTGATGTAGATCTACAGTACATCAACTTTCGGATCCCAAATTTTGGTTTAAGGGAAAACGTTTCATTTTTAACTATATCTCAGAAGCAGACTTTCATATTAATTCTTAGACAACAGATATTTTTGACAGACATCACTGGATCTGTTACTTGAGAGGGGAAAAGCCAAATATTAAAGGTACAGAGAATTTACAGTCTCTCAACCCACGCTTCCTATTTCATCCTCAGATCTGTGACGATAACGATCATCATTATAATCATCATCATCTCTGCATGGTTTCTCTTCTCAGACACTCACAAATGTCTTTATAAATATCATCCGATGTATAATGAGTCTGAGTGTAAAGAAGGCCCATTAAATGATTACATGGTTTAATGCACTAATGGATTGTCTTGGGGACAGCAATATATATGTGGGTGTCATCTGCAAAATTATAATGCAAAAGTAAACTACATCAATTTTTCACATCAAAGTGCTTCCAGTATATGTTGCATATGGGAAGAAAGTAGAATAGAAGGAGATCTGTGAAGTTTGATAAATGTCCTGACTGCTGTAAGCGTCTGTTGAGTCTGAAAATAACAAGTTTGAAAAGTAAAAAAAAAAGCCCTACATTCAAGCCACGATGAGAGCAGTCTCAGTGCTGTGGTGTTGTTTAATATTGACTTTCACACAAGTTGAGATACATCTAAAACTACTAAACAGCATGACATGGCCCTTTAAACACTTCCTTCATCAGTTGCTTTCATTCCATCCTCTATACCTATGTGTTCCTTGTTTATTTCCCCTCTATACTAAAACGTTGTCCTTGCTGCTGCTGTAGTTGTTGTTAAATTTGGAGCAACTGTCTGTCTGTCAGGGAGCAACAATAAGGAGGGACGAGGAGACGGGAGAGATCTACATCGCCAGGGTGATTCATGGAGGACTGGCCGATCGCAGCGGTGAGATAGAAATGTATAAAGTGTTTGTGTGTGTGTGTGTGTGTGTGTTAAAAATCGTGGGTTAACATTTGTGTGTCTCAGGACTTCTCCATCCTGGTGATATGTTAGTGGAGGTGAACGGGAACCCTGTGGGGGGCCTGGAGCCAGAACAGGTCATCCAGATACTGGTAGGTCACCTGTGCTGTGGAAAAATAAATTGATAAAGAGAACCAGAGGCCAGAGACGAGCAGTAGTGGAGGTTTTTTCTAATGATTTTGTTTGTGACATAAACATTTGTGATGATTTTTAATTCCTGTCAGATCAATTCTCAGGGAACCATCCTGTTTAAAGTTATTCCAAATTCAGCTCAGATCAGCAGCAGCCAGACACCAGTAAGAAACACCCACCTGCCCTCTCATAAGAAAATGCTATGTTTATGTTTGCAGAAATCTTTGTGTGAGGATGTTAAAGTGGTGAATGGAACATTTACTTTCTCGACAGGTGTACATGAAGGCGATGGTGGACTACTGCCCCCATCAGGACCCCTCCATCCCCTGTCCTGATGCAGGTATGGCATTCAGCAGAGGAGACCTGCTGGAGGTGGTGGACCAGTCGGATGGACAGTGGTGGCAGGCCAGGAAACTGCCCCGAACTATGTCATGCGCCGGTCTGATTCCCTCTGCCAGCATGCTGAAGAGGTGACACCACACACATCCTGAATACAGGCTGGATGATCAGCTTTTTGTCCTTCACTGGAAGAAAAGGGTCTGATAACTGCTGCATAAAACCAAACATCATCATAAAACCACATAAACTAAGTTCAGAGGATAGAAACACGTGCAGACAGTAGCATGATTTCACCAGTTGATCATCATCTCTCATCATTTGTGGCAATGTTTCTTTAATTTGATGTGACTTTTCTGGCCCTGAGTTTTGTCTCTAAGGCAACATGCATTCCTGAACCGTCTGCATCCTCTCAGGCCACAAACAGTACAGATTATCAACAGGCTGCCGTTTCTACAGAGTGTTTCTGACCAGAAAAGAAACTTCACTAATAATCCATCTCTTTCTACAGTAAACAGAGGGAGCAGTGGTGGTGTCAGCCGCTACATGTTCACACCTGCATCAGACCCTGTGAGGACTCTTCATTATTATCGATGATGCTTTATTATATAAGTCTTGTATTTCTTGTTAATTCCTAAAATCAACTGGTTCTATAGCTGTAAGAGCTGTAATACGTCCAGGAACGGAAACACAGTTTGGTATTAATGAAAAGTTTTAGCTGTTGCAGTTATTGCGTAATAGCTAGAAACAAAAACAAAAGTTCTTCATTTGAATTCTTCACGACTTTGAGCTGCCGTAAACTTTAGATCCAGTTGGTCATTTGTAAAGATTGTGTATTTACTGATCTGTAGTTTTTGGTAAGTGCACTCTAATCCTGAAATAAACTGTGACAGTGATACACAAATAAACGTAATCTGATGATACATCACATACAATTTACTTGATTTTTATTGTACCAAATAACATCACCCTTTCTTTAATATATCCTGGTAATTGACAGCTAAATTTACAGAATGTTTTTAAATTTCCTGAAAAATACAGGATCCATAAAATAAAGCAACACTGAGTTGTGTACAAGATGCGCATCATCTAGGACGCAACACGGACATTTACATATTGTAGAATACTGTGAAGTTCCAGTACTCCTCCCTCCATTATTAGTGGTATTGAATCAATACCACTAATAATCAATACTATTGATGGGTCAGACCTTGTTGCTCCCACTTTACATCAGCTTTGTCTCATCCTGTGTTTATTCTCCAGCTGTGTGTGTGTGTGTGTGTGTGTGTGTGTGTTCACCTCTGTGCAGGTCTTGTGTGTGAACGTGACATGAAACAGCAGGACTCACCTCTAACAGTTTCTTTCCTTTCTTTGAACCCGCTGACCTTAGTGACCCCGGCTGATAACGGTGGGTGTGATGCAGCACAGACAGTTTTTACTGTGATGCAGTAGTTTACACATGTGAACCTCATGGTGGCGCTAGAGGAACATCACTAAAGAGCATCAGTAAAGTCGGCAGGATTCATCATGTTTGTGCAAAGTTTCATGAGACTCAATCAAATCAACACTTTGAGTCTTTGAGACTAAAACATAAAAAGTGTCTTTTTTTCCATCTGTTCCAGAGGAAAATCTCACACATGAAGACAAACGCGCTGTAGCAGGTAAAACATGTCAGACATCATCATAAATATCCTGTATCTATAGAGTCACATTACCCATCATCCATCAGTGCAGTGAAAGTAACTGTTGTTTTTCTCCTTTCCACAGATCTGGAAGAGATCAATTTTGGTAGGTGAGTCTGTTCAGACTCATGTCTGATTACTGTCAGTTCCTCACCTGGCCACCAGGTGTCCTCCTCTCCTTCCCTTTACCTGCTCCACCTGCATGCAGCCGTGTCACCTGTTCCTCATTTACTCATCACTTCTCTAGGATCTGTAGCGACATGTTTCCCTCTGTCTCCTGTCAGGTTGTTGTGCTTCCTCCATCTGTCATGCTTGTTTCGTTTTCACTGCATCTGTCTGTGAGCTCTGTTCTCTGCTTTTGGATCCTCTCTCTTTTCTTTTTATACAAACGTCACAAATAAAATTTCTCATTATGCAAAGTCTATTAGATTTTTTCAGTTCGGGTGGTTTTAGCTTTTATCTTTATCCACTCTGTTTGCAGCACCATAGATTTAATTAAACATGATTAGACTTTGATGTATTAATGTCTGATACAGATAAGGTTTGGAGACTGATACAGCCTCCAAACCTTTTCACACATGTGACAGTACAATAGAAAATGTGAAATATAAACTGTCAAAATAAAAATAAAACAATTATGTTATTTCCTTTTTATGTGTGTAGTTATAATTCAGATGTTAAATGACGTTATTTAGATTTTTGTCTTTAGTGCCTTAATGTTTTCCCTCTCCAGATGAGGCCGACTCTGACGTGACTGATGGCGTCTACCTGGGTAAGACGTGTTCAGCGAGTTTATCTTAGTTCAGAATCAGAAAATAAAAACCTCTGTGCATCACTGTGGAGAATAACTGATCTCCGTTGGTCGTCAGCTGGTTTCCGTCGGAGTTTCCGTCTGTGGAGGAGGACGTCCTGCAGGAGGAGGCGTCAGTCCTGCACCTCCTGCTCACCCAGCACTACTCTGTCCACCCCCTACGAGGAAGTGGCTCTATACCAGCGCCCCCCGCAGGAAAACCACCGTCTCATCGTCCTTGTTGGTGAGAGACAAATATCTAAATGAGGACAACCAGGATCCTTTAATGAGGCGTTTAGATGTTCAGTCAGTTTGTAGGAATAATCACCTCTCTGAGTAGTGTTTGTATTTGTTTTGTTTTTTTCTTTTATTCCAGTGAATTCAGTCTCACAAACACTTTAAAGAGACGCTGCACCAGTAATTTGCTCGTCGAAAGGTGTGAAAACAGTTGTATAAAGTCTTTTGTCAAGTCTGAATTAAAAAATACTCAAGTGATAGAAGGAAAGTTTTTGGTGGCCAAAGGTTAAATGTCACAAATGTGTTGAAGGAATTTCTTCAGATTTGCCACAACTGTCCACATGTGGACAAAGGTCAAAGGTCATGTATGTCCCATTCTCGACAAAACCAAATCTCACAAACGCCTGGAAGGAATTTCATCACATCTGGCACAAACGTGTTTGGACTCAGGCATCGACTTATTATAAAACAAGTCTGCACAGATGTGAGTGTGAACTACGTCGCTGTGTTAGTGGGAACAACTGTCTGGTGGATGGTAACTAAGGAGGCAATGAACATCAAACTGAAAGGACCCTCTCTCAAACACACAATAAATCTTGAAAATTCAGTTCATGTGCAACTAAACTGCAACCGTAATTATGTTTTTGTAGCAAATGTAATCATATAATATTCATGTTGTGATGCACTGTATTGTTTGAATGATTTAAGCTACATTTATTAATGGAAAGTGAGTCGTATAGAGATAGTTGGACTGGATGGAGTGTGCAGTGCTGTCCAGAGTCAAGTGTGAGATTGGACTTAGGCAAGAAAAGCACTTTGGTTAGTGTTAGAGGACGACTGTTACGGTGTCTTTTTTAATAAAGATGTTGTGTGTGAAGTGACTGTGACATTTTTCTCCATTAAGCCAACTGAGAATCTCTCCCTGACAATAACCTGGAGCTTTGAGTGTCTGAATCCAACCAATAAAATATTTAATAATGTTGGAGTCACAGGTCTGAATTATAATACATAATAAATAAATAATCCATGTTCATTGCTGTAGTTCAGTATATTGTTCCTGTTATTTATCACATGAAGCTGATCAGTCGTCTGTTCTTTTTGTTTTTCCAGGAGCTTCAGGAGTCGGAGTTAATGAACTGAGAAAGAGACTCATCAAACTGAACCCTTCGACCTTCCAGGGACCTGTCCCTCGTACGTGTCCTCCACAAACTAAAAACACATCTGTTTGTTTTTTTCCACATAATTAAACCTGATGTTTTACTTTAACTGTTTTTATGAACTGTGCATAATCCTCGTTCTGACGTGTCGATTAGTTTCACTGTTCACAGATAAAGTTATTACGATCCGCTCCATGATTAACACATGAAAGCATCAATAACTACAGTGCATGAAGTTATTCTGCATAATAACTACTTTTACTTTTGGAACTGAAAGTCTAGATCAGTGCTAATTCACAGACATCAGTGCTAATACTTTTTGTACTTTTAGTTAAGTAATATTTAAGTAAAACATCTCAGTAGTTCACCTGTGTTGATTACCTGTCGTCTCATTCCTGTAGACACCACTCGTCCAATCAGAGCCGGGGAGCAGACAGGAAGAGAGTACCACTTTGTCACCAAAGAGCTGTTTGAGTACATGGTCTGTAACCACAGGTACGGTTCAAACTGATTGTTAATGTTAAATACAGGGATTTAAAATAAAATGTGACCGATTCAGTCCCAGTGGATGTGACTGTGTTTCATTATTCAGCATCTTGACTCTGGATACTGTGACTGACAAAAATGTGTGTCTTCAGGTTTGTGGAGTATGGGGAGTGTAAAGGCCACCTGTACGGGATCAGCACCGACGCCGTTGACGATGTGCTGAAGCGAGGACGGTTGTGCATCATCGACGTTGAAGCACATGTGAGTTTTATTAAGAAGCCGGTCAGTGCATGATAGTCGACTTATAATCAGTCCCTCCTGAACGATATCGTTTTATACTGTGCACTTCTCTACAGACTGTTGGACAAACATTGAGCATGTGCAAACATTTCCCACTATTTTCAATATAATCAGTTGACTGATCGAGTGAGTACTTTTAGGCCAGGTATACGTAGCCGAATGGTACAGTTATCTGGTTTTGGTCAAAGAAATTAACCATGATGATCGTACATCATTACAACATGGTCAACCTGTATGGAGAGTTATCACCTAGAGCCTTTCTTGTAGCATCAGTTTAGCTGTTTTTCTGTTGCTGTTAGTGTTTCACAGACATGTTATTTCGTTGTCAGAGCATCCAGCAACTGCGGACGAGAAAACTGAAGCCCTATGTGATTTTCATCAAAGCCCCGAGTCCAGAAAGTCTGAGACAGACTAGGAGAGATGCTCGAGTCATCACCAACTACGCCATCAACAGAGCTTTCACAGTAAGAGAGGTCTGACCCTCAAGACACACTTTAAGAGAACACACTGAGTGCTGACGTCCCTGTAGCTGACACACAAACACAAACGACTTTTGTTTGAGGTGCTTTTTTTCCCTTTTTGTCAAGGTTGTAAGGTTTTCAAATGTATTTTGATCTCACCAATGGGAATTAAATGTAGTGTTGAGCTTAAAGTAACAGTTTGCACAGTCAGTTTCGAGAAGATCATTAACACTGTATTTGTGATCAGTCACTGCACAGAATGAACAGAGCCAGAGCCTAGCTGTTTTTATGCTAAGCTAACTTGAGCTAACTACCTGCAGCTGGCTGTCCTCAGTAAAGCAGGTTTGGCATCAATCTTCTCACCTGACTCTCAACAATAAAGTAAATAAGAATAAATTGAATGAACCTCAACCGGTCGAGGCAGATGGCCGCCCACCCTGAGCCTGGTTCTGCTGGAGGTTTCTTCCGTTAAAGAGAGTTTTTCCTCTCCACTGTTGCCTAGTGCTGCTCAAGTGGGATTGTTGGGTTTTCTACATTATTCTGTATATATTTATATTGTTAATTTAATACTTATATTCTGTCTTAAACCTTAAACACTGTAAAGAGCCTTGAGATGACTTCTGTTGTGCTTTGGCGCTAAATGAATAAACTGAATTGAACAAAATGTGTCAACTAGACAACTAAAATGATGAAGAACTTCAGTGACATACTTTAAAGGAATGGTTCAGGATCAGGAACAAACTGTCTGGATGACAGCAGGTGAAACACTGGAGCGACTGGGAGAAGTCACACACAAATATAATCCAAATACAGCTGGAGCAAGTTTTTTTGTGTGTGTCCCAAAACCACAAACTGCAAAAATACAGAAGCTAGTGAATCTGCAAAGTACAGACTTGTTTACAACATGTCAAGTAAAAAAAACTGAGATTACAACAACAAACCTGCTAGAAAATATTGTATCCCTCCAAACACAAGGAACTACTGTCAGGGTAACGTCATGTAATAAAATGAAGAGTTTATTAGAGGGTATGTTGAAGTTTCATACCAGTCTCGGCTGAACTTTGGAGTGTATTTTGCATCTCGACCCTGTAAGATCATCATGATCTTACAGTCATGTTCTGATGTCTGTGCAGAACAAAGACAGCTGCAGCAACCAAGACCTACTGTCATATAAGCACCTCAATATTGTGTTAAGACCAGCCTCAAAAATGACAAAGGTTTTGTTTCTCCTGCTGCAGGAGGACGACTTCACGGAGCTGGAGGAGGTGTCTCGGCTGATTGAGGCAAAGTACAAACAGTTTTTCGACAGCGTGCTGGTGAACGATGACCTGCAGGATTCCTGCATACGGCTTTGCTCCATCATCCAACAGGCTCAGGACGAACCGCAGTGGATACCCGTCAGCTGGACCCGAACGGAGGAGTAGAGCCAGAGAGGAGGAGATGATGTGGGAGGAAGAAACACCATAAACATATGAACCTAGAAGGTCCTAATGTCGTTTCTGCTGCTTCCAAGAGGCTAAAAAACGTAGTCTGTGCAGGTTGTTACAACTAGACTGAACTCTTAATAACTGAACTTAAAGTTTATATCACTGAAAATATAATAAATCATAATTTCACCTTCATCTGCATGCAGGCACCAGAACTGAACCGCCTCCACTCATCATCAGACCGGCAGCTGTAGTAAAATCACTTCTTTTATCTAGGATGGAAGTGAATGTACATACTGTGTGTGTGCTAATTAAAGCTCACAATTCAACCATGTTAGTGCGTATTTGTCTTCTTCTCTTCTAAAGGTTAACTGTGAACCAGCACCAACCCCTGCCCCCACCCCTCCTCAGTCTCTGTGTTTCTCAGGTTAATCCTGTGCAGGGCAGATGTAGCTCAGCAGATTTACCAGGAGGATTAGTGTCTCCTCGCTGCATCATTCAGCTTTACTGACTACGTGTTGAAATGTTCTTCATAAAGTGAGATTGTAAATTAAATTGTTGTTAAAAGGGAAAAAACAAGTGTGTTAATAGGATTGGATGTGTTGACCTGGTTTCTGTGGTGTGAAGGTTTTACTGTTGACCTGTGAACTCAGACCAGAACCAGCGCGCCTGCTCAGATTCTGCAGTTTAACACAGTTTAGACATGTTCACATTATCGCAGACAAAATTCTGCACCATTCGCCTCCTTACAGACGAGACTTTTTAAGGTACTTAAGTACAGTACCTGGATAAATGTACTTAGTTACTTCACCCCCACTGATGAGCAAATGGCAGCAGGTTGAGGGATTGTTGTTAGCATCGATGGCTAATCTGGAGTCCTGCCAGCTGGTGACATCGCAGCTGAACAACCAACCACAAAGCTCCCAGAGGCTGTGATGGCTCAGCACAGGAACCACCTGCCAATAAACCCCGAGATGAGATCAGAGG
The DNA here is from genome assembly GCA_032362345.1 of Sandelia bainsii. Taxonomy (NCBI): domain Eukaryota; kingdom Metazoa; phylum Chordata; class Actinopteri; order Anabantiformes; family Anabantidae; genus Sandelia; species Sandelia bainsii. The sequence goes on from JAUMHL010000014.1 coordinate 1,155,096, forward strand.
GAGGCTGCAGGTGTCTATAGTGTTTACGCTTCACAGCCGCAGACAGACTCCGCTGCACAGGTGAGCACTGATACTTCTGAAATTACCTGTTTAAAATGTGTTTAGTATGGAAATAGTTCCTCTTCATGACAGAAACTAAGTGTGCAATTAGAAAACTGAAATTAGGTCTTTTAAGTGAGCCAAAATAACAAACCTTTAATGTTGTATGAGCAAATATACAGCCATGAAGCAGTTTAATTTAGTGTATTTTGAAGAAGGTTGTACACTGACTATGGTGAAATGTATTTTGTTTAGGGGAAACTGAGACTGCAGGGACAACTACAGCTCAGTGGTCACATCTTTCTCAGTGGATGGACTCGGTTGTCTTCAGTAGGTTAAGCGCTCACATATCCACATGTTTACTCATCACCGAGTGGCAACAACCACATCTGGAGACTGAATCCAGTGCAGAAGTATCTTCTACTGTAGCTGTGGTTCAGGAGTTACACTGATAACACAGTGTCTCATTATATTAAAGTTACTTGATCATGACATGAGTTATAATGCACAATGTCAGCTTAAGGAAAACACTTTGCAATTAACCTAGTTCTGCTAGTTACAGTATCTGTCCATCTACAGTTCCACAGACCAGTATCCTTGAACCCACGACAGTCTACTACACATTACTGTATGTACAGTAGGTTACTATAGGTGCATGTTCATGTTCCTGGTACTTTTCCTTCCCAGGAAGTTAAATACAGGAATCTTCCCTGCGGTAAAAGTCACTTGGAGAGAATTGTGATTCGCATTTCTACAGCAGGGCCAAAGACCTGGGAACATTAAGTTCTTTGAGATGGTTTTTGTTGTGATTTGGTGGTAAATAATTTATACTGAATTATAATTAAGCAAATTAACTCGCTGACATATCGAAACTACAACAGTCTTAGTCTTTTTAGACCATTATACACACAGCACCATCATAAAGCTCTTTATTTAAAATGAAGAACCAAACCTCTTTATTGCTGGTCCATGGCTCCTGAAAACACTTGAGCTTCTTCATTCTTTTTGTGGCAAACATAAAACAAAACAACCTATGTGTGCAGCTGTTTCTTTTTAAATTTGCTGGTTGTGTTAAATATTTTGCTGTATTTGACCAATAAGCGACAGGGCTACAGGCCCCACAGTAGTGGGATCTTCAAGAAAAATAGTCACCCTGACCAAGGCCTTGTTTGGGGTTAGAAAATGTAGATGCTGGTTCCTCTGATGGAAATCCAGTTAGAGGAATTAAAATCCACAAAAGGTTCCTGGTCCTGGTGGAAACGGGTCTAATTATATATGATATACACATCAGCCTTCTTCTATGGATGAGAGGGAATGAAAAACTTATTCCAAGCAAATGTAAATCATTAAAATAATTTCCACCATGAAACTGCAGCTTTGGTCTGTTAAATGTTGGTGGATCTCGAGCCAGACACCGAACCTCAAATTGCTCCAAAGCTCTGGATAAAAGTGTCAGATGAATGTGAGGTAATGTAACGTTGTCGGTTCTGAGTCCAATCAGGAGACTGTTTGTGACCAAGACCTGAGCAAAAAGCCAAGACTTTAGAGTAGGTTGTTAAAAGTTCTGTGGTGTGGTCCTGAAGCTTTACTTTGCCGCCTGTCCTCAAAGCTCAGGCTGATCCAATTATCTCCAACAGGCATCACCATCCTGTCACCTCAAGATCCTCATTAACTCCTAATTGACCGACCTAATTTACAGTGTATTCCTCGCCAAATGATCCCCTTTGAACTGTTGATCGCCTCACAGAGACACCATGCCAACCGTCAAGAGCAAGAAGAAGAAGCCGAAGAAGGAGGTCAACGATGGAGAGGAGCAGGGAGACGGTGAGAGGTGACGTCCGTACCTGCAGAGCCACTCAACAATTTCTACTGTTTTCTACTCTCTTCTATTATGTCTTCTACAGGGGGTCTGGAGGTGGAGATGGAGGAAGCGACCAACAGCAGTCGTTCTAACAGCAGAGAGCCTTTAACCCCAGAACCACAGGATCCAGCACCACAAAAAAAGAAGAAGAAGAAGAAGTCGCTCATGATTGGTAGCAAACTTTCACTGTCACTCATACAACCTTTAAAGAACCAGGCAGAAACCTACGTTTGCTGCCAGAGAACGTTTTTTATTGTAGTGGTTTCTACAGCCACGAGTGGAGAAAACAGGCCCGTAGGCACAAACAGGGTAATGGCCCTCCACCCCTTTTTTACTTTATGTAAGGCCCCAAGATCTGGTCTCTTTTTGACCATTTGTGTCTCTTTCTGTGGCCATTTAGCTTTTTTTTTTTGGTCTTTGTTTGGTTGTTTGGTATTTGTTGGTAGCTACACATCATTTTTGTGTCATGTTCTGTCTTTTTTTGGTAGTTTGTGGTCATTTGCATATTTTTGTTGTAGTTTTGCATCTCAAATTGTTTTTTCTACCTCTCTTTGGGAATGCGTTGTGAATTTGCCCATAACCGCTGTTTTGAGCTGAATGCAAACATCATCAAACTAACATGCTCCCAATAACAATGTCTGCATGTTTAGTCAAATAATGATGCTTCCCTCTTGGTGCCTCAACACTGACGATACCTTTAGTATCAGTATTGAGCTGCCAAGTGGGGAAGCATCATTATAAGATGCTTGGTAATGTAATTTGATTCTGTGAGATTGTGTGTTGTAACACCTTATTTGCCCATAACCGCTGTTTTGAGCTGAATGCAAACATCATCAAACTAACATGCTCCCAATAACATGTAGTGGTGACAATGAGCATGAATTACAGTCTGTAACAGAGACATGCCATCCATCCCATTCACCGACTGTGCATCATCAAATGAGTTTAAACACATTTTGAACACATCTCAGGGAGAAATTCATGGTTTACAGGTTTAGTGACTGTGACTAAACTCTAAAGTTAAAAGCCTTCATGGTATGTTTGGTTACATCAGACCAGGACGCCGAGCATGACGACCTGCCAAACGGTAACACAGCAGAGCCAGCAGGAGACGGAGAGGAAATGACCGTGGCTGTAACCAGGAGGACGAAAAGGAAAAGGCGAGTGGATAAACTCAGTAGATTCATCTTCTGCGAACAATGAACGTATGTACAAGATTTCACAGTCTTCTCTCTGATATCTGCTGCCAGGAAGGCGAAAGTCACCGAGCACTACAGCAATGACCTGGGAGCTGAAGATGACGATATCATCGCAGACGCCCAGTCGCCCATCCCCCAGCATTCCCTGTTCTCTGCCCCCCACGGACACAGCCAGCCGGTCGGGAAAGTCTTTGTCGAGAGGAACAGTGAGTGTGAATCAGATTCTACTGCATCAGACAGTGAAAGACAGGAGTAGCTGTTACTATATCACGTTTAGTAGTTTGAACCACATGGAGACATTGTTTAGTGGTCGTGATTCTCCTGACTCCTCGCTGAATCAATACAACATCAACAAAAACAGTAAATTTATATGAGTGAATGAATCAACGCCCATCGAGAGTAGACGAAATGAAATACTATGACACACTGAAGGCAGCTGCAGTAGAAACCTGGCAGAACATCACCAGGGAAGAATCTCAGCAGCTGCTCATGTTGTGTCCAGACTTTAGCCAATTGTTGAATGATTTAAAGTCAATAACTAGTATTAAAACTGACAGTTTAATTTATAATTGTGTAAGTTGGTCCAAATATCTTTGTGCCACTAAAACTGGGGGTGTACAAGTGCAAATATTTGTAATTCCTCCACAGTTCATCCAATAGTTTTGACCAAAGCCTTAAGTCGAAGCTGACACTTTAAGCACATATAGTTTGTTCCAACTCAAACCTGTTGTGGTTTGGAGTTTTCCTCCTGCAAACATGCAGTTATTATGACAAATGTCCCCAACTCAGACAGTAATTTAAATGAATGTTTACCTGGTGTTCATCATACTTTTCTGTCCTTATCTCATATTTAGTCCCACTTCAGACAGTGGTGTGTTTTGTTGCATTATGTAGTGACTGAGACAAATATTTCTACCAAAAGAAACGGTTTAGTCAGAACATAATTATAATTAGAATATAAAAAATACATAACTTCATTTATGACCAGTTAGGACTTGATTTACTTTACATGTTCTTCCAAAATACCACAAATTAATTCAAGTCAACCATCAAACTCAGTAGGAGACAGATGCCAGCTTTAAACCCTCAGTAACCCCCAAACCCCCTCTGCTGCCTCTTTAATCCAGCAGAGGCAGATCTGGTCTTTATGTGGGCCGCTGGCTTCAGCTCGCTGTGGACTCAGCAGTGACCATGAGTCCGTGAGCAAAGCTGAAGTGTAGTAAGGTTAAAATAATGTTGTTTCAGGGCGTTTCCAGGCAGAGCGGGTGGAACACCTCCGACACTCGGAGCTGATGGACGACTACATGGACCCCAGGCAGATCTGGACCACCAGAGACGTGGCCATGAGAGTCCACGGCGGCTTCAGGTCTGCACACATCACACACATTTGTTTAACTGATGGACCAGGTTTGTATCTAATGATCACCTGTGGTGTGTGTGTGTGTGTCGTCGCTCTGCAGGGTGATCGGTCTGTTCTCTCACGGCTTCCTGGCTGGATACGCTGTGTGGAACATCATCGTTGTGTATGTGTTGGCGGGCGACCAGTTGACCACGCTGCCCAACCTGCTGCAGCAGTACCACCCACTGGCCTACCCCGCTCAGTCTCTGCTCTACCTGCTGCTGGCCATCAGCACCGTGTCTGCATTCGACAGGTGTGTGTGTCTGTGTTGGTTATGTCTGTTTAACAAATTGAAAACCTATAATAAATCATGTTGTACACTCTCAACCTCAGATGTATGGTTTCACAACTGATGGTGTGTTAATTAAGTTTTCTGTCTTTTGAAACTACGAACAATGTGTTTTATTTTACAGTGTGTTGACACTACGCCCATGTAAGAAGCTCTGAAAGAACTAAATTTATGTCAGCTCAACCTGACACTGGGGAAACGTGATCTTCGCAATCAGTCCCATAATCGAACAATCCTGACATTATTATTCTTTAATTCATTTTAAGGAATAAAGACATGTTGCTTACTGTGTTTCCTCCTGCAGAGTGAACCTGGCCAAGGCCTCCATGGCCCTGAGAGGCTTCCTCACCCTGGACCCTGCTGCTCTGGCTTCTTTCTGTGAGTGAGACGAGACAAAGCAGGATGATGATGATGATGATGATGATGATGATGATGAGGATGCTGATGATGATGATGATGAGTTATGAAATGTCCTCTCTCCATGTTTCAGTGTATTTCATCGCCCTGATCTTGTCCCTGAGTCAGCAAATGACCAGCGATCGCATCAACCTCTATCCTACAGCCAACAGCACTCTGTGGTGAGAGCTTCTACTCTGCTCTGTTCTACTGTCTTACTGTGCTCTACTCACCACTACCGCCTCCTCCTCCTCCTCCAGGCCTCCAGGTTCAGAGCAGCAGATCCTGCAGCCGTGGATTGTGGTGAACCTGGTGGTGGCGCTGTTGGTGGGCCTGGCCTGGGCCGTTGTATCTACGCGTCCGGACATCGACTACACAGAAGGTCGGTGGAGACAAAGACACTGAGGGTTTCTGAGCATGAGCTGATTTAAATAGTCACACAATGTTGGCACTGACCTCACAATAGAATAAAATAAATACCAAATTAAAGTAAGTAAGGCTTTTCTGCACAGCAAACTGCACGAGCAGCTGGTGCACACAGATTCTTTACTGTTCATAGAGTGAAACCATCCAGAGCCGTCAAAGCTCTTACTGCATGGTCATGTTCAGCAGAAGTCTAAATATGACTGTTCTTTTTTAGTGTCAAGTTGGTTATTAAAGGGATTTTTTTAGTTTAGTTTCATTTCTGCAGTATCATGACACTGAATCTCTGAAGTTAATACAAAAAATAATGATGAAAACAGTGTTGCCCCAATGTAAGGATATAGTTTGGTGCTCTTGGTTCATGTAGTCAATTAAATATATTTAAATAAATAAAAACACTTGCTCTATTGTACAGTACATCATAGCACATTAATATCATTATACAGTGTATATACTGTATTTCCTTAGGCTCTGTTCTATTTTATTCTTCGTGTACTCTATTTTAGCCTGTAACAATATTTTTTTAGCTACATACGTTGTTGTTTTTGAGATTATGGGAAGTGGCTGCTGCAGTTTCTCTTTAGAATTGATGAAGTTTTTGTGTTATTTCTGTAAAACAGCTGCGTGTTACTGAGAACTGGATCTGTGCACGCTGCTGTTTCTCCCAGTGCGTTTCACGATGTTGCCACCAGATGGCGCCAAACGTGTGGACAGTTGAAGCTCACATCAGTGTGTGATGCACTCAGTTGTCAGTTTATTAGGTACACCTACAGTCACCTCCATGGAGGAGGATTTACTGCAGGACTGCTACGTTAGACTGACGTAGTTTTAGACAGGTGTTGCCTGTGATAACCTGACAGCTGAGTGTCAGGTGATGGAACATATAATGTAAGTGTGTGTATTTGTTTGTCTTTGCAGAGTTTTTGATGATGATGGAGGTGGAGGGATACCTGAGAGGAGACGAGAACCTGGAAATCCCAGCATGAAACCCTCAAACCTGCTGTCTCTGTCTGTCTCAGAGGTGTCTTTGTTCATTTAGTGTGTGTTTTTTGTACGATTATGTACCACTTTGTTTTCCTAAGTGTGGTTTTATAAATAAAGAAATACGTCTGTGCAGCCGTCAGGTGTTTGGTGTTTTTCCACCGTTTGACCACAGGGTGACGCTGCTGCTCTAACAAACTAGCAGCTGAGGAGATTAATCAAGGTGTATGTTATATGAGGGGTGAGAGCTTGTTGTAGAGACTAGTGTTAAACCCAGAAAACCCTTCAACTGTGTGACCTACTGTATGCTGACAACACCATTTACAATTTCCTTCTATCCTGTAGGAGTTTGTTTGAGTTTGTGATATGTCTGTGAAGATTCTCAGTCATCCAGGTGAAGTTGTCTGAAAGTTGAGTCATGGCAACTGGACTTCTTTCTTCTAAGGTAGAGACGTTTCGCTCTGCATCCACAGAGCTTTGTCTGATCTGAGGGAAGTTGGCTAGTGACCACAAGTTTATCCTCCAGTTTGGTTGTACATGGAAGAAGTGGAGGAGAAAGCACTCAACTCCTTCCCAGGGACGACACCAATGCACTGGTTCAGGTATGTGGATGACACCTGGGTGAAGATCTAGAGCCAGGAGGTACAGGCCTTCACAGATCACATTAACTCAGTTGACACTAACATACAATTCACCAGGGAGGACTCCAAAGATAACCGGCTGGCTTTCCTGGACTG
>JAUMHL010000014.1:1166236-1214258 GCA_032362345.1 Sandelia bainsii
TAACTAAGAGATGGTTCAGAGTCACCTGAGCCAACTCTAACTATAAGCTTTATCAAAAAGGAAAGTTTTAAGTCTAGCCTTAAAGGTAGAGAGGGTGTGAACTTATTTTGATTTTACTTATTTTGTTATTATTAGTTGTTGCTCATTATCACAAGAGAAACCCAGGTTGATTGAATCCAGGTTTTTGTGGTTGAGTGGGAACTGGATCAAAAAAGCAATCTGTGATCTGAACCCAGCTTCAGGCACATCTGATGGGGCTTTTCAGCCGACGGAAAACTGGATCGGTTCTTGTTCGCAAACCAAGTTCTGAGCATTTCCACCAATAATAGTCTTAGAGTTCTGGTTCCCAGCGAGGACCAGATGCCAGACAGATCCGAACGGGAACCGTGACGACATCAGCGCCGTGAGTGGGCGTGTACTAAACCCGCAAAAGCAAAAAATATAACAAAATGGAGCATCCTCCAACCCAGAAGGACCTAAAACCTGTCAAAGGCAGAAGAAGCGTTTTGTCTGAAGAAACTAGACTTTTAGTTTCAGGATAAACATCTGCTGAATCCCAGCAGAAGCTTGAGGCTCCATTTTGACTTTCGTTTTCCTTTGTGTGATGTACATGACGTTCTGCGGTCAAAATGTGTTGATTCGTTCGAACAGAACCAAACCAGTTCTCTGTCAGTCGATAAACTGGACGTTTTCAAGCAAGAATGCCACAGTTATTGCTGATTTTAGCCTTTTCCCTGTTTTATATAGCTTCTTCATCTGAAGATGTCATCTGGAGCTGTGTTTAACTGGGATTTTCATGTTCATACCCTAATCCTAACTACCAAACAGAGAGTTTAATGTCCAATGTTTAAAACCCTCCAACAGGCAGTCTGCTGGAAGAAGAGAACTGCACCGTTACTGCAGGAACCAAGATGTCTGATATAACACCACCCACATCTCCCCTGAAAGCTACAGCTCTATAAATGAAACAGAGATTGAAGCTATTGTTTCACACAGTCGGAGCCTCCACTCATATTTATTCGTTGCTGTTTGTTAAAGTCTTTAAAAAGTCAAAGTGAAAATATGAACAAACGTCAGCAGTGAGAAAGTTTATTAAAGCTGGTGAAAACGAAACTTCTGCATCCCTTAAACAACTTTCATTTTTTCATTTCTCAGCTTGTGATTTGAACGGTTGTGCGAGCTGGCGCATACTGAGCATGTGCAGACCCCCACACACGGTTCCCTCTGGGTCCTCCACAGCTGGTACCGGTTAGCTGTCAGCAGAGGTAGTAGTAATGTAACCCGACCTCCTGCTGCTCATTGAAAACACATGGTACCGCTGCAGGAGGCCGGACGTGGACGCTGCTCCTCTGTGTGTGTGTGTGTGTGTGTGTGTGTGTGCTTTGGGTTGGAAACCATGGCGATTGGTTTTCCAGTTGAAGGAGTATCAGCCTCCACCTTCAGTGTCAGTGCCAGGAACAGCTCCTGCGGGGGCGAAACGGAGGCTGAGCGTTTGGAAAGATGAGTTGTTGATCAGGAGCTTGGCAAACCTGAGCTAACACGTGTGCGAGCTGACGTTATTTCACATTTTTTCACTTTTTAATGTTCTTACTCTGTTCTCTGATGGTTATTCCAGCAGATATTTACACACTATCTGCAGCTTGTAAAGTCTTAAAAAGAAATAAACTTAGTTCCTCAGAGGCTTCAGAAGGTATTAAAACGTTTTCTTTGCCTTTTGGAGAGTAGAGAAAACATGTCCTTTGTGGTTGTTGTTTGTCTCTTTGTGGTTGTTGTTTGTCTCTTTGTGGTTGTTGTGTCTCTTTGTGGTTGTGGTGTGTCTCTTTGTGGTTGTGGTGTGTCTCTTTGTGGTTGTGGTATGTCTCTTTGTGGTTGTGGTATGTCTCTTTGTGGTATGTCTCTTTGTGGTTGTTGTATGTCTCTTTGTAATCATTTTGGATTGTTTTGCATCTCATTGTTTTACTTTTGTGTCTCTGCGGTTGTTTAAAATATAGACAGTCACTTCACACATTAGAGACCAAACCTACTTTATCTGCTGAGCATCTAGTGCGGTTAGTAATTATCTACATTTTCCACAATACCAGAGAAGAGTTATTCATAGCAGTGAAAACGGTTTGGATTAAAAAGGACAAAAACTCCAGCAAATCTCCACAACTGAGAAGCTGGAACTGGAGAAAGTTTAATTCCCTTCACTTCACACATTATGAAAGTATCTAATTTTCCATGCATTAACTATTCACGTAATTTCAGCTTGAGTGTAAATAATTTCTTCTGTATTTGAAGTGGAAATAGCTCCTGTAGCAGCAGAGGGGGACCCGTCCTTGTAGGGTAAAAGCAGCCTGTCGGTCGCTGGTGGCTGTCTGTTAGAAAGGTACAAACAGGCCTCTGTGAGTGTGTTAGATGATTTGTTGGACTGCTTCAAAGCCACAGAAAATATCACTCAGTGTTATGAGGTGTAACTAGATGACCGGTAAGTAAAGTGTTTACCACTGTGTTACATCATCCTTTCCTTTTAATTCCACTTTCAGAATATTTGCCCTTTTTAACTGGACGTAGGACTTCAGCTGCTCAACAGTCTGTGGTCACAGTTATTCTCCTCTTCACGATGCTACATACATTTTCAATAGGAGACCGATCTAGTCTGCAGGCAGGCCGGTCTGTGTCTACGAAGCCACGCTGTCGTAGCACGTGCAGAATGAGGCCTGTCATCATCCTGATGAAATATGCACTGACCTCCCTGGAAAAGATGTTGCCTTGATGGCAGCATATGTCTATCAAAAAACCCAATGGCGGCTTCACACATATTAAAATGAACCATGATAGTTTCTCATGCAGTGCCAGCTGAGGGCTTTAGGTCACACAGAATCAACAGGGGTTACCACCCTTGGCCTTTACGCACTGAGAGTCCCTGAATCTTTTCACAGCAGTATATTATTATATATATATATATATATATATATGCACATTCCTTGTATTTTGTAGCCATCAGTTATCAAAATGCTGCCTCACCCGGAGGCTTCTCTTAACTGTTTCCATGTAGATGCTGTCAACTTGTTTTTGTATTTTCATTAGACAAGAGAATAAAATAACAAAAATGTGACTAATAGACCAATAAAAAAAGAGGCCAGAGGAATCGGAGCGTGCATGTGGTTCCACATAGATCTGATCCATGTACACAAGCTTCTTATATGTAGTTAGAAATGGAAAAAACAGCAGCTGTGTGTGAGCGTGTTGCTCTGCCCTGTCCTCAGGCCAGAGAAGGCAACCCTCCAACTAGGTCACTGCGAACAGGACATCAGATGGCTGAGAGAGAGGAGACGTTGGGACGATGTGATAAGGAGAGAGAGAGAGCTGGAGAAAAACTGCTGGGAACAGATGAAGCAGGAAGAAAAGAAGAAGAGGTGTGAAGAGTCCAAAGGGAGAAGAGTGAGTTGTAAAGACTGTAAAAAAGGAAACGGGACTGAAATGATTTGCAGTTCTTTATCAAATAGTTAAATTTTACGTTAAAATACTCCAGTTTGTTCAAAATATAAAAACAGGTGAGAAACAGAAACTTTGAAAAGCGATGTGCAGCGTCCAGAACAGCAGACGAACATTTTTATCTTTGATCCAAATGACGATTGATTTGCTGCTTTATTAATGATCATTTCCCTCAAAATTATATATTATTTTGTATATTAAAAATTTCCTGGAGATAAAACTGGTTCAAGTTTGGATCTGGTTCCAAGTACCAGGATCCATTAAGATCCACGAGCAAACAAATCCCCAATTGATTCTTTCCTTCACATCCTGTCTTTGTGACACTACTGACACTTGATTTAAACAAACATGGCGGACGGATTAAATCACTGAAACGACAACAAATTATGACATTTGTCAAAGTCAGATTCTGTCAGATCCTGTGACCTGTAGCAGAGCAACAACCAGTTCACCTTCAGACCAACATTCAGACCACCTCGTGTTACTGAAATAAAGACGCTCATGGTGCCACCTTACACACCACTGACGTGTGGTGTGAATTTGTGGTTCATGTTTTGTTCAGCTTCTGGACAATCAAGTCATTTCTTTAGCCATTATACAGAAGAATTAAAGAAACCTGATTGTTGTGTTGTGTGAGCTGTGAATGTGAAAGTAGGTCTCTGGGTCACTCAGACCTATCACCCTATCTGTGTGTGTGTGTGTGTGTGTGTGCGCGCACACAGCAGAAATACACATGGGTGTTATTGAGTTTCTTCTCAACCTCAGGCATGAATGAGTTTGCACTGACCTACATCATGCTTCAGCTCTCACACACACACAGACACACACACACTCTCTGCTGCTTGTTCGTACCCTGCACTGGCCTTGCTGTACTATGCAGACTTAGCACATACATGCAGACACACACTATGATATAAATATACTTACACATGTGCTTACACACACTGATGTATGCTGACAGATGCAGTCTCTCACACACACACACACACACAACTGTGAAGAAACTAATTGACATAACACATTCTGTGGTTGCAGCTTTTCCAGTGTGAGGATATGCTGCTTTGGTTTGATTATAAACTCAATATTCTCATTTAATTACTAGGATTTTCTGCATTTTTTGGGTGTCGGCCTGTCGTTGAAATAGGCTGAGACGTTTGAAGATGTCATTTTGGGCGTTTCTCATTATTTTTTGGCGACTTTTTTCAATATATTTCTTTCTCTGCCTAAGGAGACAATGTGAACGGGGAGGGGGAGGGGGAGGGGGGGGGGGGGATCACTATAATAACATCAACCTAATTTTACCAGACACTATGTTTGTCTCATCGTTTCTGTCAGTGATGTTCTGTTTGATATTTCTCCGCTTTCTTCTGACCTGTGAATAAATGTTACTGTGTGTGACTCCTGTCCTGAATCTGTCTCCTCTGTCCCTGCAGTCTGCAGACAAGCAGCGAGCGCTGGAGGAGACGAAGAGCTACACCACCCAGTCGCTGGCCAGCGTCGCCTACCTCATCAACACGCTGGCCAACAACGTGCTGCAGATGCTGGACATCCAGGCCTCGCAGCTGCGCCGCATGGAGAGCTCCGTCAACCACATTTCACAGGTTGGTGCAGAGACCACAAGAAGCTAATGGCTAAAGTACTCTAAGCTTCTGAGACCATTTTAAAATCACACACATGTCTACAAACCATGCTCGTGAAGCTACAAGGAGGCATTCGTCCCCTGCACATTCAAGATTTGTGATTATTAGACAAATAAAAGTAAAGTGTATCTGTCACACAAATTTGATCAGATCTTGTTTTTAAACCTGAAATCTTCCAGCAAGCATGAAACATGAACACAGTCCATAAACTCCATGAAATCGTAGCTGTGTTATTCATAGTGAGAGCGTACACGGGTGAAAGCACACACAGTGTGTAATCATGTATGCATGCAAGCTCGTTTATGTCCACTGCTCTGTGGACGCACTGTCCTCGCCGTGTAACACTGAGCGCAGCCGACCACGAGGAGGAGGTGGGTGAGGATGGTGGGTTGATGCATCAGTCCTTTAGTAACTCTATAATCTATAGAACTGTAAACGAAGCAGTGATGAGGAGCAGGCAGAGCTGTTCTTTAAAATAACTTGGATCAGGGACACTGACGTAAGCAGAGCACATTAATCAGCACATTATTTGATAATGAAAATCATGATTTGATCAAACCTCCTCCACACAAGTGAAGCCAGTTTTTCAGTTATTTTGGATCTAATTTGTCCACAGTGGAGCCAGCAGCAGCTTCACATTTACAACAGAAAGCAACAAGTAGGACAGAATTTTCTCCTGTTTTTTTTATCCAGTTGTATTAAGATTTCTATGTTAAGATTATTATCATGAACAATAAGATGTGGCACACATCACATATGTGATGATGACGAACTCAAAGTCAGATATTGGGATAAACTGATAAACGCAGCAATAGCTAAAGTAACTCCGTTGGTATGAAACTGATAGTGACAAAATGCATCAAAAACACTTTGGACTGAAAACCAGAATACTGTTAAAATCATGTAAACAATGACATGAATAACTTGGGTTTCTCACTTACATTTAAATATAACCTGAATACTGGGGTTGTTATAGTTCAGTTCAGATCTCTGTTTTCTTGTTTTGTTTTTTGGGGGTTGGAATATTTCAGAGCTAAGTGTTAGGTCATACAAGAAATGTCAGATTCCTGGTGCACTGGTTTGAACTTGAGGGCATCAGGGAGCCGCTATTAATTAAATTCAATTAAATTCAACTTTATTTATATAGACGCCAAATCACAACAGAAGTCATCTCAAGGCATGTTCCATTAAACTCCCTTTAAAGGAAGAAACCTCCAGCAGAACCAGGCTCAGGGTGGGCGGTCATCTGCCTCAGCGGGTGGGGTGAGTGGAAAGAGTAGAGAGAAAGAACAACAGGCAACAGAGATCAAAACAACAACAAGGAGCAGCAGACGAGGCACTGGGCAGGTTGGTAGGACCAGTAGCTGTAAGCTGGAATCATACAGCTCCGAGACCAGGGATACCTATTAATGTGCAGCCGACTCCACCATGAGAAACGTGGGATGTCTGCAACAGAGTGACGGCAGGTTGAGCGGGGAGGGCGAGTCTGGAAGACGGCACCATGGACATGTGTTGCAGTTTTGGCCTGGGTTTCAGAAACATGACACCCCTACTGAATACAATGAAAACCAGCAAAGTGATGGCTACTGCAGTGGGTCCTACAACACCAAGAACACGTTACTGTGTAATTCATTTAATCATGATTTGATCTTATTTTGATTTGAGTCAATCCCGGGGTCAGGGGGTTTGACGAGAGTAATGTATGCATCTAAAAATGATATGATATATATATCAGATGATATATCAGATTGTTTATTTGGTTGATCCAGATCGATGTGAACCAGATTCTCTTTTACATGACCTCTAACACACTGTATGAGGACACTACAGGAAGTCGACTGTGGACAGGTTAAATACAATTAAATACACGCTCTGGGAAGACTAAAAAAACATGAGTGTTCTTGGTGTCGGCTGGTCAAACAAATAAATCCACCTGTAGGTGTGATCGCACCCAACAGTGTAGTGAGTGTGAAGCATCTCTAGTGATTAGATCAGGCTTACACAACACTGCGCCCACACATCTCACACTGCAGCTGTGTCCAACATATTCATATTCAGTGCACTCTGGCTTGAGAGTCCCTGGAAAAAAAGTATTTTCATTCAGTGAATATTGAAATGCACAGCAGAGTAGCTGTTTAGTTAAAGGAATGAACAGAGGGTCCATTCTGCTCCTCAGACCTCAGAATAATCAGTATCATCAGAAAACTGTGCGGAAATAATGAGATGCTGCTGTCTCTGTTGTGTCAGACCAGGCCGGTGATTGCACATCATAATTACCGCTTTCTTTTCAGGGAGACAGTCACATCTGTTATGTAGGCGAATGGTTCGTGCACTGAGGATTATTCTCGTAAGGAATCGCACCGAGATGATCTTTTTTTCATCCATTTTGCATTTTGTGTCGGAGTAATGAGCCAACAGAGTAATCACATAACAAGAAGCAGAAACCAGACGTGGTTCTGTACCTGTAAACTGAACTAAACACTCTCGGTGAGTTCAATCCAAATACGTTTGTATCTTTGAGATAAAGTATCTCAATCATTTATGGAGATGTCAGATGTGTTCTCACGTGAGGAAATGGTGCCTTTGGTTTGGGTGCAGGAGGAAGGAAATGACACAGAGTACACTGCAAAAATCTGTGTTTTGTTTACATCGAAGCAGCAGCAGCCGCATGATTAGAAACAATGTGTTATGTTATGAGAAGAGCAGTACAACACCAGAAAGCACATTTCCTATACTTTCTAGTGTCTAGTGAAAGGGGGACGCCCAATTCAGTTTATTTATATAGCACCAAATCCCAACAAAAGTCTCTTCAAAGGTTTAAGACCTTACAGAATATAACAATACTAACTATATACAATTACATAGAGAATCCAACAATCCCCCCCTTAAGCAGCACTTGGTGACAGTGGATTGGAAAAACTCCCTTAAATGGAAGAAACCTCGAGCAGAGCCAGGATCAGGGTGGGCGGTCATCTGCCTCGACCAGTTAGGGTGAAAACGCCCACTCGCTCACTGTGAATTCTATGAACAATTACCTGCTGTATTCACATATGGTCTCAGTCGGACATGTCCATTTAATGTTCGGGCTGACTGACTCAGACATTAGTGTTTTCTCACACAGCTCTTCAGGGTAATGTGTAAAGAAGTTCAGTCTTCCAGTGCATGTCTGAAAACTGCTGAAAACCACTGCTGACCAAAAAGAACATAAAGACTCTTCTCACATTTGCCAAAAAACATCTTGATGATCCCCAAAACTTTTGGGCAGATATTCTGTGGACTGATGAGACAAAAGTTGAACTTTTTGAAAGGTGTGTGTCCAGTTATATCTGGTGTTAAACTATCACAGCATGTCATAAAATGAACATCATCAACAGTCAAACATGGTGGTGGTAGTGTGATGGTCTGGGGCTGCTTTGCTGCTTCAGGACCTGGACAACTTGTGATAATCATGGTACTGTGAATTCTGCACTCAAAAAAACAAAATGAAGGTTTTGGAGTGGCCCAGTCAAAATCTGGACTTAAAACAATTCTGTAAAGAAGAGTGGGCCAAAATTCCTCCGCAGTGATGTGAAAAACTCATTACCAGTTATCACAAATGCTTGATTGCAGTTGTTGCTGCTAAAGGTTGCCCAACCAGTTATCAGGTTTAGGGGGGATTACTTTTTCAGTAATCTGAAAAGTCTGGTCATCTTTGTGTAATATTAAAATTTGTAAATATGCAAAAAAAAAGGGGCAAATACTTTTTCACAGCACTGTACTGTGAACATGTTTGTCGGGTTGTGCAGCTCCGTCCATAGCGGACAGCGGCTTTAAAGTATGTTAGCTCCGTTTAAACAGTGGATTAATTTTATCACACAACAACACACTGACACTTCCTCATAATGCACCAATGAAATTTCACTCTCTAGACTCGGACGTGGAGAACAGGTTTTCATCCATATTAAAATGTCTCAAACCAAAAATATCCACAGTGAGAGCACAGAGCAGCATGAGATGTGTTTCTCATACTGAATACATTTGACCAACAGTCCCACAGCTCCAGACGCTCCAGGAAAAAACATCACTACGGCCTCTCACAGACAACGGGATTACTGAATCAGTATAAGAAGCAGTAGATGACTTATAATACAGCAGTTCTGTGAGAACAAACTGTTGACTTAAATGACACAACAAGCTTTTATCATGAAGGACAAGAGGGAATCAGAGCTGTGTCCCTGTGGCTCAGTGATAACACAAACAACCTCACACAGAGAGGCCATTCACAAAGCATTCGCACTAAAATGTCATCATTTACATGGCTCTCTGTTCCAGGCTACAGTGTCAAAGACAGGGACATGTCTTCATGCTCAGTGAGATGTACAGTTTGGATTCAGTCTGAGCATCTCTGTCCAGTGAAGACGTCACTCTGAGCAGTGAGGAGCGATTACTCATCTTATAATTTGATGAAAGTTAGGTTTGCATTAACAAACCAGCAGGTTCATTTACCAAAGAAACGTGTCTATACTATAGTTAAGGTTGAATTGTACACAGCAGTGTACGTGGTGTAAAAATGGAACCCCAACCCGACATGAAAACATTGTCCCTATAGTGAAGTACGGTGGGGGGAGCGTCATGATCTGGGGCTTTGCTGCCTCTGGACCTGGACAGTTTGCCATTGAGAGGAAAATTAATTCCCAAGTTTGTCAAGATATCCAACAGGATAATGTCAGGGTGGCTGTCAACCAGGCGAAGCTGGGTGATGCAGCAGGACAATGACACTAAACATCCGAGTAAATCTGCTATAGAAAGGCTTTAAATCCACGTTTGGAGTGGACCAGTCAGAACCCAGACCTCAACCCAGAAGAGATGCTGTGGAAGAAGTGAGCCGTTCACACCAGACATATGTCTGAAGATTCTCAGTCATCCAGACCACACCACACCAGATGTTCTAGTTCTGTGAGGAACAGGAGGTTATTGCTGCCAAAGGTTCAACCAGTTATTAAAACACTGTTTCACTTACTTTTTCCACCATCATAAACACATGAAATATTAGGACTGTTTGTGTTTTATTAGATTAGAAATATTGTGTTAGTTGATATTTGTGGCTTTGATGAAGATCAGGTCGCATTTTATGAGCAATTTATGCAGAAAACCTGGAAATTGCAAATAGTTCACTTATTTCTTGCAGCGGTAAATGTTAAATCTTCTCCGACACGTGCGTTGGCCGTTAGATTGACTCGTTGTTGTTTTCTGTTTTTAGACAGTTGACATTCACAAAGAGAAGGTGGCGAGGCGTGAGATCGGCATCCTGACCACCAACAAAAACACGTCCCGCTCGCATAAAATCGTGGCTCCAGCTAATCCAGAGAGGCCGGTGCGCTACATCAGGAAGCCCATTGACTACAGCGTGCTGGATGATATAGGACATGGAGTCAAGGTGGGAATAATGATAAAAATAATGGTGATGTCATCACGAGGAACAGGATGTTACTCAAATAAGTAGATTTAAACATGGTTAATCACAAGCAGGATGAATGTTTCTGAATGTGAAGTAAAGACAGAGGAAAATGGTTATTTGAAGAATGGTGTGATCTGACTAAATATTCACACTGTGCACCTACATTAGAGTCAAATGTCCACATGCAGGACAAGTAGCATTAATTATCTAGTGATTGTTGTTTCAGAACTGTCATTTATTTAAGTGCAACTTGACGTTTGAGTGTTAGAGCTGCTTCACTTCTCCTCTGTCTCTTTCTGCTCAGCTCGTCTACAGTGTCTCTCTCACTCAGCGATGTTTCTTCTTCCTTGATGATGTTCGTGTGATGCTTTTACACTGAAACTAACCTCTAGACAACGTTTGTCCTCTTCTCTCTCTCTCTCTCTCTCTCTCCTGTTCACTGCTCTCATTGGCGTGTTAAGTGGTTGTTGAGGTTTAAGGTAAGGACACGCAGCACACATCTACACTCACATCTGTAAGGAAGGAAACACACCATTATAAAGGTGTGAGCTGAGGAACGTTAACTTCTGTTCACACATGACATACTCAAAATAAGACTTGGTTCAACTGAATATAAACCTATTTCCTCTGACAAACTACAAGCAACAGATCACATCTGGTTTGACTCTTCAGGAGACTCACACAAAGAAAAAGAAATATTTCTCTGTAAATCAGCATCGTCGGTACAGTTTGTTCCAGTATCTTGGAGAAGATGCCACAGTTCATCTGTGGATTTAATCTGTCTCAGTGTCTCCTGATCCCAGACTGACTCCATGAGATCATGACTCAGTTCTATGATTCTGTTTGTTTGGGCTGCAGACTGAATTTAGGACCAATCAGACGTTTCCTGATGGGATTAATGATGCAGAAGAATCTAAATCCTGTGTCTAAAGTTTCTGAAACTCCTGCACAGTACTGATGATTATCTGCCGTCTAAATGTACAGATCAGCTTTCACCTGCAGCACGTTCACTGACGTATCAGCAACAGTGTGAAAGATGATGTTGGGAGCTTTATGACAAACTGTGCTGAGGTTACTACACCACTTCTAATGGTGTGTGTGTGTGGGGGGGGGCTACACAGGTGAACGGCCAGCAGAATATGAAACTAGGAGGGAGTCTGTCCCGGTCCAACCCCCCCACACAGAAACCGCCCAGTCCTCCGAGGGCAGGCAAGGGCATCTTAGGGTATGTAACACACACACACTGTATGTACACTTCACCCTGACTGATCCTGTCATGTCTGTTTTCCTTCAGTCTGAATGATTGTATGATTTGTCTCTGTGGGTTTACATTTGTCACACTGTGCTTCTAAGCTGTAAACTCTGGACTCAAACAAGTTGTTGCAGTTTGAATATTTATTTTATTTGTTTGAATGTACAGTACAGTGGTGGGTAGTGTTGCAGGTTATTTACAATGGCACAGATGTGTTGTTCTTGTGTGAAGGTGCTGCAGTTTGTGTGTGTGTGTGTGTGTGTGTGTTGTCTCTCGTAGAAGTACGGTGCATCCTGCGGCGAGCTTATTGCAGATTTGACCCAGCGGAGGGGGATGACAACACACACACACACACACACACACACACACACACACACACACACACACACAGAGTGGAAGTCGGTGCTCAGAGGAATAACGTCATGCGTTGTGAAAGCTCTCTGTGTTCCCTCCCCTCAAACATCTAGGTCACCCAGCTCTATCTCTCCTTCCTTCTCTCTCCTTATCTTTATCCTCGCTTTGCTCCCTCCTCATTCCATCCTCCCCGTTAACCATCTCACTTTCTTTTTCTCTCACCTGTTCTGCTGACCCGTCTTTCTCTCTCTTCTTCTCTTCACTCTGTTTTCTACTGTATTATCCAGACGTTGTGAGGCAGATCACACTAAGGCATATGAACTAAGCAGTTGGATGTGTAGACGAGTGTCACTGTGATACTGAAGAAAAACCTGATTCTCAGGTTCAGCTTCTCTCCACGGACAGATATGATGCACAGGTGCATGTTTGGGAAGCTTCTATCACACTGACATCTAAAGATGTGTGTTTAATGTCTGTGTTCAGATGTGGAAGGATTTAACGTTCTTCCTGCAGAGGACTGAGCACAAACCCCCTCAAACCCTTTTTTCTGCGTTGCAGTAATTTCAGTAGCATGTTTTACCTCCAGCTGCTGAGTTTCAGCATGAGTTTCCGTCGCCGGTTTGTAGTACTCTTACAAAACACTCACCCCAGTGGTGAAGAGGCTCAGCGCGGAGCCACAGAAACTCTGTCACCAACTAATGACAGCGTAAATGTGCACAACAGTGTAGCCGCTGCACAGAAGCATCAACCAAGCTTTAAGAACAAGCTCAGAGAATCCAAAGGTGCCTGAGGTGCTCTAGTGTGGGGTAGAGAACGTGAACTAGGAGAGTTGGAGGTGTGGAGTTAGCAGAAGTCCCAGTTTAGCCAGTTAGGGTTAGGGTCTGATTGGCCATTTCCACACTGTGACTTTAATCCACAGCAGAGGTCACGGCAGTACAAGAACAGCAGAGCAGAACAATCATAAGCTGCACCACTCGTTAGAGACAAGTCTGAAATGAGAATCAGGACGACGCTGCAGCAATACGGGGTGCCACCTTGTGGCGCTGTTTTGTATTACAGTAGAACTACATTACTAAACTGTTGACTTTCTCTGATGTTGTTTTGGTCTTCGCTGCAGTTTAAAAGGAGGCGGAAAAGGATTTGGTCAGGTCAGGGTTCCCTCCAACCAGTGAGCCAGTCACCAACAGGGAGCTGCAAGCTAGTGATGGACTCTCAGGGTAGAGTCCTACACGGGTCCAATTTTGCAAACCCGCACCCGCAAAGCTCGGCACCAGAGCGAAGCCGTTACCTGCAATTATCTCTAAATGAAATCTACACCTGACCCGACCCACTAATGTAAGACCCGTGACCCGACCTTCAGCATTAGTCTACAGTTAAACATGTAAACCGCTCAGTTCCAGCATCAGTTTTCGTAGTGTAGTGGTTATCACGTTCGCCTCACACGCGAAAGGTCCCCGGTTCGAAACCGGGCGGAAACACTGTTTACTGCATTTCGTTGCCTTGTACTTGTACATGTGTAATGACAATAAAGTTGAATCTAATGTGGTGGTGTTAATTCACTGACAGGGGTCAACATAGGGACTCTGACCAGTCTGCAGATATACATCCACAATTTACTATGCATTATTTTTTTACCCATTACAGATGGTTTTTGTGGCACCGTGGGTTTTGTGCCACCTCCTGCAGGAAGCATTAGCAGACCTTACAGGAAGACGCACTAGTTTTAAAATACCTTCATGAGCTGTTTGTCACAGCTGCTCCAGACATTTTCCATCGCTGACGCCAGATTGTTGGTTATTTGATTGATGGAAGATTATAAAAGTATTTCCTCAAATGTCCCATTTGTTGAAGTATGCCACCATTTGAGCATTAAATCATTCCAGTACCTAACACTGACGACTGTGTGTGTGTCCAGCTGGTCCACAATCCCTGTTGGCTGCCTCAGTGGTTGTTCCTGTTTTCTTTATGTAACCTGCTGCTCAGCCGGCTGTTACCGTGTGAAGAAGACGCGCTCGTTCCCCTGCAGAAAACCACATGAAGGTTTAGGTGAACAGAAAATAAAAGTGGAGATGTGACTGATGCAGGACGATCAAATGAGAATGTGTGTGTGAGTGTATGTGTGAGAACAGAGTGAACAGAAGCGTCTTAGCAGTTGGTCGGTCAACGAGCCGAGTGCGTCTGTCATCGCACAAACACCAGTGTGCACACGGAGACGAGGCACAAACACACAGCAGTGGGTTGGCATCAGGCTGCAGTCAACAGGACAAGTCCTTCTGTCACCACACACACACAGGGACACAAACAACACCCCGTTTTCATTTTCTCTATCTCTTCTGTTCTCGTTTAATTCTTGTTTTTAGTTACACAGTAATTATCACTGTGTAAACACACTGTACTGTTAAAATGTTGACTGTGTGTTGTGTTTCTTTCTTCTTCAATTACTGATCTTATTTCTGTTGATGTGGGAGGGAGCTCGTCACCTGGTTTCTCTTTTATTCTGATGCCCATTTGTCCTTGTCTACAGTTTTTGAGGCTGGAGGAGTCGTAACTTCTCCAAAAATACACGCTGACCTTTAAAAGAGTGACCTGTGTTTGTCGTGCAGCTCATAGTTAATGTAGAAATAAAGTAGACTCACATATCAGACATGATATCACATATACACAGTATCTCACCTTGAAATACGTTTATTATAATACTAGAATATATTGACGTCTCTTGGTGGCTACAACAGTAAGTGGGAGCTACAGCGCCCCCCTGTGGCTCGTCAGCCATATTAACTTAATAATCTAAAATGTTTTTCTTAATGTTAATACTACCTAATAAGGAAGTTTTAATTTAAGAGATAGTAAATATACACAGTTCAAATGAAATGCATGGAATTTTATTTTATTTTTTTGTAAACCCAGTTATAGAAAGTTGCTCAGTAAATACTATGATTATGATGATTATTATTTCTTAAGAAATAAATCTGAAACCACAGAGGTGCATTTAACTTTGTAAATGAACAACAACACTGAGGACAGAAAACAACCGAAATGTGGGAAACAACCGATTTTTCACACTAAAATAGATTTGGTTCAGTTGATTCATCAGATCTTCACATTTTTATACACTTCTTTTATTTTTATACAGTTTGGACGCTGCTTTTAAAGGTCCAGCTCCCTGTACAGGACTCACTTGTGTTGTGTTCCCATTAATTCTCTCACCCCACTTTACTTTATGGATGTGCAGGAAGAACTCCCCCTACAGGACACTCGAGCCGGTGCGCCCCCCAGTGGTGCCCAATGATTATGTCTCCAGCCCCACCAGAAACAGTATGGCTGCTGGGCAGCTTCCAAGTCCGGTCCGCACCGCCACCCTCAACCATCGGCCCCGAACGTACAGGTAGCCGGGTCAAACATGGATCATCTGGATCATCAACATCTGGATTTCACAGCTTGTCTCTGTCCTCTAATTAAAGCCGCTTTGACTGTTTCCCACTAAAACATATTTGTGTCTTTGTGGAGCTTTAACAAAGAGGCAAATATCCAACACATCCATGTGTCGCGTTTGGGACCAGAGTCCAGTTCAACATGAAGTTTGATTTCATTCTGTGAAAGTGCCCAGACCACACTGGCGGATGTGTTGAATGAATTTTGCTTCTACATGCTTCCTTTTCCCTGTCTTTGCATTTTTCTTCACGTTTCAGTTCCTGCTTCTGTTTCTGATGTTTCCGCCTGATCTCGACTGAACACGAGAAAATATTTAAAATCTGAACGTGCAAAGGAGAAATGTTCTCAGAGTTCAGGATGAACCGTGAACTTATTTGTTTCTGCTAAAATGTGGAAAAATCATTAAAGTGGTAATTTGAGTCACAGGAATGTGGCACCAGGAGAGAAGGTTCATGGATTTGGACCAGGAAGAAAAAGACGAACATAAATATCTGCAATGTTTCCGTGAAGATTCCCTGAATGTTTGCTTCATCGCCTGCTCCTCTGCAGTGTTTCCTCTGTGGTTTGATGCAGCACTGAGTTTTGCTAAAATATTAGAAGTGTTACTCAGCATCAAACTGCACTTTCTGTTAAATTAACTTTGTGTTTACGCTCAACGTATGCGTTGGGGAAAAGTTTGTGAATCAGGAAACTGGAACGTTTGGACAGTTTTTGGTTTTATTACCTGTCCTCATGTCGCAGCGTCACTGCTGATCAAACACAGAGGACACACACGGTCTTAACTTTGTGTTTACAGCATCAACTAACTGACTCCTCTCAGTCTCTGATTCATTGTCAGTTTGCAGCTTTGTCGTCTCTCCTGTGTCACTCTGGAGCCTTCAGCCAATCAGATTGTGTGTTTGCAGCTTTTCGACTCGACTCTTCCAGCCGCTGCTCTGCTTTTATTCCCGCAGGCTGCTGACATCTTTGTTTTCACCTTCATCAGTCTGTTTCTCTGCTTCTGCTCGTCATCGTTCTCTTTTCTCCTGCTCGTTTCTCACCTGACCTGAGCAGGCTCGTTAGGGGGACGACAGGGAAGGTGAGAGTAGGAGGGGCCTCGTTAGTCTTTCACCTTCCCGACTGTCCCCCCCACCAGCCTCAGATCACGCAACCCAGACTGAAACTAAAGCAAAGTCTGTCATTTAGATACATGTAAATACACTGACCTTAGTAATCCACAGAGGGAAAGATAACTGTGTGCGTGTGTGTGCGCGCGTGTGCGTGCGTGTGTGTGTGCGCGTGTGTGTGTGTGTGTACGTGTGTGCGTGTACGTGTGCGCGCGTGCGTGTATGGGTGTGTGCGCGTGTGTGTGCGCGCACGTATGTGTGTGTGCGTGTACGTGTGCGCGCGTGCGTGTATGGGTGTGTGCGTGTACGTGTGCGCGCGTGTGTGTGTGTGTACGTGTGCGCGCGTGTATGTGTGCGCGCGCGCGTGTGTGTGTGTGCGCGCGTGCGTGAGCAGTGGCAGCAGCGGGGGCAGCCATCCCAGCAGCAGCAGTCGGAGCAGCAGCAGGGAGAACAGCGGGAGCGGCTGTGTGGGCGTTCCCATCGCTGTGCCGACGCCCTCCCCGCCCTCCACCTTCCCAGGTAATGTACTCAAACATGCTCTGGCCACTTTATTAGGTACACCTGGACGGTCCAGTACAACAGCTTTGATGCAGCTCAGAAAGGTCATGCTCATACTATGTTTAGAGGGTGGTGGTGTCTGCCCCCTTCTCAGTGTGGTCTGGTTACTGTAAATACCTCTGAAAACAGACTGCACATGTGTAACTAGTGGTTGCTGCTGCAGTGGAGCAGATTTCCTCTTAATGTACAAAGTACAAGAAGGAGTCAGAGGAGCTGCAGTAGGTGCATGTAAGTCTGTCCCTCCCTCCTTTAACTTTGGCTCCTTCTTCTTCCTTCCTGAAGTTTCCCCGACCGCTGGACCAGCCAGCTCTTCCTCCACTGCCCCTAACTCCTCTCCCTCCCCGACCCCATCCTCCTTCTCCTCGTCCTCCTCCTCCACCACAACCTTAACACAACCCAACGCACCTCTGCCCCCAAACTCACCCTCACAACACGCCGACTCAACTCCTCAAACGAACTCGCGACCAAACACCCCTCCCAGCACCTCCCCATCTTCCAACCCCATCCCCGGCACGTCCGAGGTCCACTCGGGCGTTTTGCCTGGAGAACTGTCTCCTCCTCTTCCTCCTGCCCCTCCTCCTCCTCTGTCCTCCTCTTCACCACCTGCTGAAGGTGAGTTCCTCCAACCTCCATCGTTCATAGCTCGTTCCTTCATGTCTGTGGTTCTCTCTCATCATCATCTGCGCTCCTTCGTCTTCCTGAGACCCCCCCCCCATGTCCTGTGATCCTTCTCTTGTCACCAGTCTGAAGTAATAAATGTTAAACTCCCCATCATTCGTGTTTTATCAATAAACACTAAATATTAAAGAATATTTTTCACCGTCATTTTCTGTGTTTGTCATCACTGGGAAGGTTTAAAGCTGGTTCCACGGGCACCTGTTAGTCCTCAGACATTATTAGTCATCTTCCCCCAAAACTTCCCCCAGACAGATCAGTCATTAGATTTCTCTTTGCTTCGTGCTCCTTTTCACAGCAAACAGTCTGAATTTAACACACACTCAAATGTTCAACAATGGAAAGTAGGCGTCTGCAGACTTTTGTCATGCTCTTGTAAAAGCCTGGTTCCATGTGTACAAGCCAGAGAAATCAGGTTTTTCTGATCCACTGTTTAAGAAATCAGTACAGAGAACTTAATCCAAACCAAAATAGGAGCAAATGTGGAGTCGGTATCATCTGATGTATGATTCAGGGTGAAATAGGCTCAGTGAGAAACAACTTGAATGATTGATGAAGACAAAATACTTGTTAGTGCTGTAATGACTGAAGGCTTCACTCCTGATAAGATGTTGTTATTGTTCCAAAGCAGATTATATCAAACTTCTTTGACATGTTATGATGATTCTGCTGCGTTTTTAGTATAAAAATCAATAGAACATGTAGTTTAATATTACGCCACATCATCCAATGTGTGTGAAACGTGTCTGTAACATAAATATCATGTAGTTTCTTTCTAAACTAAAAACTTTGACCAGACTGTTTTTATCTTCTCATCTGAATCATTTAGTTCAGGCTGCAGCTTCATCAGTAAAATAAAAAAAAGAATATGCACATTTTTTATTTCGCCAACATTGGTTTCATTTGTCCTTATTTGTTTTGCAAATTAGTTTTTTTTGTTGCATTTTCCACTTGATTTAGTTTCATTTTAGACATGAAAGATTCAAGTCAACACAAAAGTGAGGTGACAGAGGTCACTCTGGCTGGATGTGTCTGAGGTGAAGATGGATAGATACTTTATTGATTCCCAAAGGGAAATTTCTGTGTTGCAGTAGAAATAATATTACAGAACAGTATAGAGAAAAAAAACAAGACAAAAAAGATCAACACAGGAAAAATAAGATTAATACAGGAAAAAACCCACATCTAAACAGAAACAAGAACAGGCTGTACTTAATCTACAGAAAACCCAATATTATTATTCACTTTTAATTTGCAGGAATTGAGGATCAGACGTGTAGTAGATGGAACATAAACAGACAGACCAAATATGAAGGAGGTGACACACTTGACGCTGCTTGATTTATTAATGACATTAAAGAAGCTGCAGGAGCCGTTCAGCCCAGACCTACAGAGTCCAGCTCGTGACCTCTTACAGGCCACTTCCTGTAGTGCACCAGAGTGTGACGTCATCAGTCCTTCTCCAGTTCAGCATGTGTTCAAAATAAAGACCAAATAGAGCCTTGCTTTTACATAAATACTTGAAATTAATGGACAGTTTGTAGTCTTCCTCTGTGGGGTCTGACCTCGTCCCTCTCCGCTGCGTCAGGTCCTATCGTCCCTCAGTTCTACAGTATGAACCGTCCTCAGCCGCGACAGCAGACTCCGCAGGTGGGGGGGTCACTGCCGTACCGCCGCCCTCCCTCTGTGACCGGTCAGCCCATTGTAACACCGAACCAGGTCAACGGTGGTCCCTACTACAACCAGAGCCCAGGTACGTGATGTGCGGCAACACTTCAGAGCAGTTCTAACAGCCTTTATCCACATCATCGTGTTAACTAACTCTGACGTGTGTTTGCAGCCTCTCCGCCGCCCCCCTCCCTCCTCCAGTTCACCCCCCAGCTTCCTCTGATGGGTTTTGTTGCTCGAGTTCAGGAGTCCAGTAAGTGTATAGTTGTGTGTCTGTTTGAAAGTTCTTTAAGCTTTAATAAATGCGTAAAGCACCTTCTCATATTCACATCTGCTCCTCTTCCAGTTTCAGACGCCCCTCCCCTCCCTCACCCAGCTGCCGAGAGCCAGTCGGGGCCCGAGGAGCCCCCCCCCACTCCTCAGGCGCCGGAGGATGGACATGAAGAGGAGGACTCTGCGGTAGTGGAGTACAATGACCCGTACGCTGAAGAAGACCCGCCTTGGGCCCCCAGGAACTACCTGGAGAAAGGTACGCAGCAGAGTTCTGTGCCCCCCCCCATCAAAACACGTCATGTACGAGTTCATTGGTTTGTGTGTCGCCCTCCAGTGGTGGCCATCTACGACTACACGGCTGACAAAGAAGACGAGCTGTCGTTCCAGGAGGGAGCGATCATCTACGTCGTCAAGAAGAACGAGGACGGCTGGTTCGAAGGCGTGATGAACGCCACCACCGGCCTCTTCCCCGGGAACTACGTCGAGTCCATCATGCACTACGCAGACTGAGGGCACAGAAGAACGGTGGTGGTGGTGGTGTTGTCGTTGTCGTCTGTTCAGTTTCTCCTCTGTTGTCACGTGTCTTAGATCTGAACCTGAAGGGAAAAGTTGACTCGGGTCCATTTTTGTTTTTGGTTCATTTTGATTCACATTAACGAAACACAAGTCAATCAGCTTGTGAATAAATCTAATAAGACAGAGTCTGATTCCAGCTGCGGAGTTTCTGAGCTACATCACTGTCTCTGCACTTGGAGGCATCTTAATGTTATTTAACAGGGATCATTCACCTCAGTAAAGCAGAGAGAGAGTAAAGACGGGTTTTCTTGTGATCACAAGAAATGTGTTTCAAGATGCCAACATAACAAGTTAGTTTTCTTGAAATCACAACAAAATCTTAATCCTTAGTGGCACGATTCTTATTAAAAGAAGTCACTGTTCAGAGTCATAACTGAGTCAAATCTGAAAGGACAGATCAGTTCTTTTTGACATGTCCATCATGGCTAAAGATCCTAAAACCTACTTAGAAGTCATAGTAAAGTCGTAGCTGCAGAACCTGCCTGAGAATCGTCACTTTTTAAAGTTTCCTTCAGATCCAGTGAAGTCATCAGTGCATCACTGCAAACAGGAGCTGCTAACAGCTAATTCAGCCACTTTTTTAATGAGGGAAATTTAACTAAAGGTAATAAATTAATCATAATGCCTTAAAACGAGCTGTACGTTTGCATTTTAGTCATAACTCAGGTGGAGAATGTCTTATCAACGTGGTTCATATATCCCTCTATAGCTTATTTTAAAATGCTCAAAACAGATTTACTTACATTTTTTATTAACACTACGGGATGTACAGGAAAAAGAAAGAAATGTTCAAACAGATTAGATATATTTAAAGTAAGAAAGTAAGACAGATGGTGAAATATCCACTAACACTAAAGTGGTGATTTCACTGACAGGAAGACGAGTCTTGTCATGTTCTGTGATCACCAGAAACTGCTCTTACTCTACAGTATTTGTTCTATTCATCCGTCATCTCTCCCTGATCCCCAGCAGATGACATGAAGAGATGATTTTAGTAATAACTATGTGAGAACCCAGAACAAACTTTCATGTGACACATTTTGTGTCTAAGAGTTGAAGGAAACTATGCAAACGCCACCACAACTTAATTTTAATTCCTAAAAGCACATATTCTCTTGTTCTGATAATTATGCAGTAATTATTAATATTACACTTAACATGTTCTATTCTAGAATAGATCCGACCAAATCACCAGGACGGGTTCAGGTTCAGGTTTCCCTCCACACATCCAGTGTTACGTTCATACCAAACTTCATCAGGAAATTAACATATTTAACACTAACTAACACGTATTTGAAGTTGTTCCCCTGTGTGTAGTCGTGTAGTGACGTGGACCTGAACGCACCGCCCGGCTGAGACTTTGGACCTGGTGCCAGTGTTGAAGTTTACAGTGTGTTTGCCTGCATGCCTGAAATATAACGGACACTTTTATTCACAGTGTTTTCTCTTTTTTTTCACCGACTTGCTTTATTCTCGCTGTTCGAGCAGCTGGAGGTTGTTTCTGTCCAGTGGTGCTCGGTTGGATATTTTTGTGCCATAAATCAGTGTGTTGTGGTGTGAGTGCAGGTGTGTGTGTGTAACAGTATGAACCAAACTCTCCTTTGTGGACTATGGACCTGAAAACAGTGTTTCAGTGTTGTACAGTTGTTTGAGGCGTTTTACCTTAAAACACCAGAGCACGTTAAATGAATCCTCCCGCTCCAAGTGTGCACGGAGCAGTGATCATGTGTTTTTATCCAGGATGAAATCGTCTTCACACATGAATGTTTCCCAGAGAATAAATCCTACTGCTTTTTTAAAAATCCAGCAACCTGAAAGCATGTTCCGGTTCCTCTCAAGATGAAGAACTTTCCTCTAGTTCCATCATCAGTTAACCAGTAATTTGGTTTATGACAGAACTCAAAATTTCGCTCAACTAAATTAAACAACAGTGCGCTGTCGTCCAGTTTACTGTGAATCTGCTCGTGTTGACCACAGCTGGACGATAACTTCACATCTGTTACTGAAGTAAAAATACTAACAGGTATGTCAGCAGGAAAATGAAGTTTTGACAGTAAAAGACCTCGTGTGGTGACGCAGAGGAACAGACGTGCACCACGTCACACTTCACTGAACCAAATCCACAGACACTGACTCATGAGGTCGGCATCGAACTTGTGACACTCTGGTCTGTGGCTCCCGAACGTTTCGACCTGCTCTGGTTTTTGTTTTGCCTGCAGTTTCCCTTTAAACAGTGTGGACTGAGATATGATGTGTGAAATGTTATTGACCAGGAACCTGCTGCATCCTGCTCCACGTTACACCGTCACTGTTTGTACTCAAATAAAACCAGCTCCAAATTACACACAGTATTTTATCTGTATCTCCTCTAAATACGTGATCTGTCTGTTAAGACTTGATTAAAAAGGTTCACAGATGTGACTTTTGATGAAGTTGTCAGGCTGCTGTGGAAAACTTTGCTCAACAAAGAAAGAAAAAGGTCTGAAGGAGTTTTTCTTGTTGTTCTTTTAAATTTCTTATTTAAAAAAAGGACTTATAAGCTTAATATGAGCTGTTACCCTACAGTTATTCATATGTGCTCAGGGGCAGTGCCAGAGGGTGGCACAGATCGTTGTCCACCTTGGTGCCCCCCTACAGGCTTATGATTATAAATGATGAGCTGGTCACATTTTAAGGCTGAAATGATTGATTAGCATTACAAATGATAATAAATGTATTATTTGTCACACTGCACCTCCACCCAAGTGTTTATTACTACATGTTAATTCAGAGTCTTGTTATAAGTGACAATAAATAAAGTTTAGCGTATTTGGCATCTCCACCTTTATACTGTGACTGAAGTGGATTTATCAGTTTCCTGAGAGCTCATTAGTGTTTTTAGATAATCTGTCTTTTATGGCATCAGTCTGCAGCATGTTCCTGGTAGAACGTGGCGTCTACAGGAGCTTTTTCCAAAGCACTTCGCTCTTTTGTAAGGAAGAAGAAAAGTGAAATTACAGTGACCGTAATAATTAAATGTTTTAACAACCTGTCTGTGATTCTGTGTTTTGTTTAGCAGAAGTTGAAGCTTTAGAAAACTCCAAAATAACATACAACATACAGAGAATGAAACATTTTATCAAGAGACCAGCAAAAGTAAGACGTGAGTTAAACGTGACAGAAAATCTCAGGTGCTGATATGATGTGATACGTTTAGCTGATTTTTCTTTCATAATTTTCTAATTAACGATTAACTGATACTGACATAAATTACTTGTATCTGTAGGTAAATTAATGTATAGACTAAATAATAATAACATAGACTAAATAATTGCACATTTGTTGAAATTAAAACAAAAAATAAAACCAACCTGGAGTATAACTGGAATAATTCTGTTTATGGCCACAGTTACTAAAATAATTTAAGTTCATGAAATAAAAACTCAGTACTTATAAATGTGTGTTTTCTGCAGGATATTATATATATTTTTTCGAGTACAAAAATCAACAAAAACTTAATTATGCAAACCTTTTGCCAACGACTGCTGACGTCCTTGTTTCAATAAAGTTATTTGAAAAAAGTGAAAGAGCTGTTACAGCAAGGGATTATGGGTAAAGGAACGCCAAACCTGATTTTCTCGTTTGTTTTATTCTTAAAAGTTGTGTGTGATGTTATGACTCGGCTACAAAAAAAAATAAAACGACCACATGTGGCTGAAAAATGTTAACATGAAGTTGTTTTTTTTAAAGCCAACACCCTGACTACGGCTTTCAGGAAGAAAGCTGGAAATAGCGAAGCTACGTTACCCAGGATGCACTGCTGCCAAAGGTTCAAATCTGAATTGAAACGGCTAATGAACCAGACGTGTGTTTAACAGTCGATTAAAAAGGCTGGAATATTTCGCTTTTTAAATGTATGTTGGTTTTTTAAGAATACTATGTAGGCGCTACGTCGCTTTGTGTTGATTTTGTGTGTCGGACTCTTTCATTTTAGCGATGACTTGACCGGTTTTTGTTAGGTAGCGCTGCTAGGCTAAGCTAACTCGTAGCTAACCGAGCTCCAGGCGTCGGAGCTCGTGTGATGACTTTCAGCCTCGTTCTTCACTTTTCTCCGCGGATCATGAACTAACTCCGCGTCCGTCGCTGCTGTGATGCTTTATTCGTTGTAGTAACTGAAAACACAGAGTTTCAGACCCGCGCCGAACAAACATGAGCCTCGCTCCGAAGGAACTGACCAACCTGCTGAGCATCTTCACGGAGGACGCCTGCACCAACCTCTCCTTCGAGACCCTCTCCACCCACTTCCACCACTACTTCGGGAAAGCGGAGCACTTCAGGGTGGGCTCGGTGCTCGTCATGCTCCTGCAGCAGCCGGACCTGCTGCCCAGCTCCCCGCAGCGGCTCACCGCCCTCTACCTGCTCTGGGAGATGTACCGCACCGAGCCGCTGGCCGCCAACCCGTTCGCCGCCGTGTTCGCCCACCTGCTGAACCCCGCACCTGCCGGGGAGGAGCAGGAGAAGGTGCTGTCAGGTAGGTCCTGAGATCCCGGACTGAAGTCCTTCATCCGGAGGTTTTCCTGTTGTGTGTAATGTAATCAACCACACGTTTAACCTTGATACTAATGAAGTAAAGTCTAAAGTTTGTGTGATTTATTACAAAAACTGACTGGGAAGTTTTTAATATCATTGTTACAGCCACCAGAAGTTAAGTTAGGTTCAATATGTGGGTCATAAATGTCCCCAGCTCTGATCATTTTGATGAAGTTCTAACAAACATGACTAGAAATGTCAGATAATTTATACACTATAACTAAATCTAGGTCATATCATCCCTGCTGGTTTTTATTGATTTGACCTCGAAGCAGAAATTAAAATTGTGTTTGTTGTTAAGGTCTTAAAGTCACTTTTAAGTTCTGCAAAAGGTTCCTGGTCCCAGTGGTGGACTCTCAGCTCTGTGTCTCTGATCTGTCCAGGCTTCCTGCCTCCCATCACCCAGCCTGAGAAGTTCTTCCTGTCTCAGCTGATGTTGGCGCCACCCCGGGATCTGTTCAAAAAGACGCCCAGACAGGTGTCCTGCATGGACGTCAGCAACATGCCCCAGTCCATAGACATCAGTGGGCTGCAGCTCGCGTTAGCAGGTCAGTACACGGAGACCCCGCAGAAACATTTACTGATGAAGTGAAACACGTCACATTAAACTTCCTCAGCGTGAAGGATCAGTGTTTGTTCTGTACTGTGAGGTCGAAGGTTTTTAGTGTCTGTAACTGTAAGATTTATTTGATGTGAATAGTTTTAATTAGTGTTTGTGATTTAATTTAAACTGCAAAGACAAAGAATTTTTATTCATGCAGACAAAAATATTACAAAAACAGATTTTATCAAACTTATGATCAATAATCCAACTGAGTTTGTCTTTTCCACTCAGGATGATGCGTCCGTTTCAGTTTTTAATTTGTTTTTTATTCCAGAGCGTCAGTCGGAGCTGCCCACTCAGAGCAAGGCCAGCTTCCCCAGCATCCTGAACGACCCAGATCCAGATTCATCCAACTCAGGGTTCGACAGCTCAGTGGCCAATCAGATCATTGAGTCTCTGGTGACAGGACCCCGGCCTCCACTGGAGAGTAAGTCTTTGTCACGCTGTTTGAGGTTAGAACAAGGAGGCGACAGTTTTCTAGCTGCTCACCAGAACCCACTCCGTCCTCAGGTCACTTCCGCCCCGAGTTCATCCGGCCGCCGCCTCCTCTCCACGTGTGCGAGGACGAGCTGGCGTGGCAGAACCCCACTGAGCCGGATCACAGTGTCCAGTGGGACCGCTCCATGTGTGTGAAGAACAGCACCGGCGTGGAAATCAAGCGCATCATGTCCAAGGCATTCAAGAGCCCGCTGTCGGCCCAGCAGCAGTCACAGGTGAGTTGGTGTTTCACTCAGGTTTTCCTGTTTCAGGAATGTTTGACCTGTATCCTGGTGGTGTCTTTCTGACCCCCCACCTCTGCCTGCAGCTGCTGGCTGAGCTGGAGAAAGACCCAAAGCTGGTTTATCACATCGGCCTGTCCCCAGCGAAGCTGCCCGACCTGGTGGAGAACAACCCGCTGGTGGCCATCGAGATGCTGCTGAAGCTGATGCAGAGCAGCCAGATCACAGAGTATTTCTCAGTGCTGGTGAACATGGACATGTCGCTGCACTCGATGGAGGTGGTCAACAGGTCGGTTTGAATCGTGGATTTACTGTCGGACACATCTGCAGTTTGTCATTATTATTCGTCATATTTACAATGTAGCAGGTGATAATGTAAATGATATTTTTGTCTTTGTTGCAGTAGTTTAGGTCGTTTAGCAGATTCATAGTTTTATTATTATTGTTTAAAGATTCTTAAACGACTCTGAAGTTGTTTTTCCTCCTTCAGCTGATGGATGTATGTCGCAAAACTCTGTTTACGACATTTTCACAAACAGACTTTAAACTTCATGTTTTTTCTTTCGTCAGGTTGACCACAGCTGTCGACCTCCCCCCAGAGTTCATCCACCTCTACATCTCCAACTGCATCTCCACCTGTGAGCAAATCAAAGACAAATACATGCAGGTAAAGTCTGACACGTTCATGATGATTTGAACATGTTTTTTTTTTCATATCTACATACGTCTGGTTGAAACCTGAACGATCTTTTACCAAACCTGATGATTCAAACGCAGCTGTTTCAGAGGAGTTGACCATCGTGGAGGCGTCGTCGTACAGCGAGTCCGTTTTCACTTACATTAATGTGCTGATCTTTTCTTCCAGAACCGTCTGGTCCGCCTCGTCTGTGTCTTCCTCCAGTCGCTCATCCGAAACAAGATCATCAACGTTCAGGACCTCTTCATCGAGGTCCAGGCTTTCTGCATCGAGTTCAGCCGCATCCGCGAAGCCGCCGGCCTCTTCCGCCTCCTCAAGACCCTGGACACCGGAGAAAACCCAGCTGAGACCAAACTGGCCAAATGATGACGCCACCACCCTCAGAGGTTCAGAGGGACACGGTCTGGTGACCAGACGTTCTTCATGTCTTTGTTCATCACAGGAACAGAAACAGACTCGCATTGTAAATATGAGGTGAAGTTTTCTTCAGACTTTAAAATCCTCGTTTGTCAGCAGTCGTGTTCGCCTCCGTCACCATTTTGGACCCAGTTCAGCTTCTCACCTTCTTTCCTCTGGAGTAAAATCCTGCAAGTTTTCTCTAATTAAACAGACAAACTGACTTTCACATTGTTTTTGTGTTTTCATTATATATTTTTATTATTTCATCAGGTGAATGTTGTTTATATGCTGAGTTTTAACAGCTCCTGATGTGACTCCTGCAGAGAAACAACCCAGCAGTTCTGTCGGCTCGTAACTGAAAACCATTTTACAGATTCAGTTTAGTCTCGTACCAAGAGTTGGACTGATGCCGTGTGTCTGTAGCCTTTTAATATACATCAGGAACTACACTTAAGCTCAATTAAAACTGTAATTTAACACATTTAATGCTCGTCAGGTTTCTGTAGATATCTCCTTGTAGTTTATCTAGATTTAGATTTTACCAGTGTGAACTCCAGATCATTAGGTTCTGACCAGTCTATTGTTTAGATTTTGATTAGTTGAAAATGAATTTTCAGAGTTTTAACACAATCCACTGATGACGCCATGTTTCATACAAAAATCAGTTTATTTGTTGCGTACATTTGAAATGTGTTTGTGATCCGCTGTGACGTACAGGACAAAAGGTGAAGATGCATCGACAGGAAGTTTAAATTCTTCATGATTTAACAATAAAACTGACAAACTGAGGTCTCATGCAGGAAATGGAGGGAAATCCAACAGTAGTGCAGTGAAGACTGAGGCTGCCTGAATGTTCTGAACTAAACTACTTTATTATTTAACATCATTTTTAAAGCTAAAAAACCCAAAGAACTAAATGTACGATGAAATTTTCAAATTAAAAGCCCAGAAATAGTTTTGGTCTCAGCAGGTGTTTGATCATTCATCTATTTCCAGGTTAAACTGTTTTTATTTCTTCATGTAATCACTTTTATTCCAGCCTCAGCTAGCAGAGTAAAAAATTCAACATTAATACCAAATGTCTGCAGAGTTTTCTTCTCTCATAGTAAAACTAATGCTTTGCTGTCTGTTAATCGAGCGTTAGGAATGTTAAAACTGTATTTTGATTAATATTTTTGTCTGATGCTCGTTCTTTGCAGTTTGTTTTTGTTCTGTGGCTTGACTTTAACTGAACCATCAAGTTATTTCTGCCTCTAACAAATTTGTAGGAATAAAACTTTGAAGAAAGAGCAGTGACAACCAGCATTTTGAAATCTGAACTGTACCATTGTATCTGTACCTTTATCTAATGTTTCTCTCTTAATACAACTTTATCTCTGATTTCCTCAACCTTCAGTCCGTTCACTAATTCCAGGTTCACCCAGGCCGTCGCGCTCTTTACGCTCTTTTCATGCCACGTGCCATGAGGCAGGCGAACACCGTCATCACCATCTTGGGTTTGACCTCCACCAGGTCCTCGGGCAGCGCGTACACTCGGGCGCCGATCTTCCTCGCCATGGAGGTGGCGTACCTGGAAACAAGACAGTGAGAATTTGACCAAAGGAACAAGATTTTCCTTGGTTGGAAATAACGTGACGCAGGTTGAATGTTTTATTTGTGCTGTAAGTAGATGGGACCAGAAACCCAGACGGTGCTGGTCTGGGAGCAACGTATATATGAAGGTTCAGTCTCTAAACCTCAGTCAGGCGCCCACGTGAATACTGACGTGTTGTCATCACCATTCCTGCTGTTAACACTTCCCTGAAGTCTTCCCCATAGAAGTGATGAGGGTCAAAATGTCAAGCCAGCAGAGTTTACTGAGTCAAGTGGAGAGCGTCTGTTTAAAAGGCTGCAACTGTGCAACATAACTGTTTTTTGCACAGATGGAAGATGTGGATTTTGTCTCCAGTCACTTACTGGGGAAGCATCTATTGTTAGGTTCTGTTAGAGTGGTATGAACAGGAGGAATCATCACAACAAGCTAAATCTGTTGCAGTGTTCATGTAGGCACCTGAAAAAATTGTGAACCTGTTGTTTCACATAACAGGTCTTAATTATTCATCATCATCTACAGTGTAAATCGGCAAAGTTACAATAACTAATTTGAATGTAGTTCAGTCCAGTTTTTGCATTTGAGGTGGTACAAAGCAGCATAAAAAAGGAAATAATCAAATGTACAAGTACATCCAGAGTGTACTACATACAATTCTGTTTTCCTAATCAGTGACTTTTTAAACTTTGAGTTGCAAACTTTGACAGTTAAAATTGAGAGTTTGACAGCTTGTGAGAACAAACTTCAGTTCTGAGGTTTCCGAAGAGTTATTGAGTGAACCACACATCCCAACACCAACTGTAGTTATGTTGTTATAAAAGCTGGTCACAGACTTTACGGCAGATCTTGATCAATTTTAAATGATCAAAACAAGATGTAAAAGGTGATGAAAGGCAAATTATGTGAAATAGTTTTTCTAAACTTTCTACATACTTTGCATTGTTGAGTTTTTCCTCTTCAGTCAGATCTTCTGTCTTCAGCAGGTCGTATCTGATTGATCCGGGCTGAATGGCATCGATCAGGTCCAGAACCGGCATGCTGCTGCTGATCGACCCGTCCTACACACACAGACATTAAAGTTTGACTCTGCTGAAGTTAACAGTGGCGAAACATAATTTGCTCCTGCTTTACATAAGAGCAGGTTAAAGAGTTAAAACGGTACACGACAGGTGCCACAGTTTGATCAGTACAATAAACGTTTCTAGCTTTCAAACTGAGGTCTGACTAGTAATATTTTACAGTACTACTATACTTAAGTTGTGACTGGACTGTGGAGGAGTTTGTTACCTTGAAGCTGCTGATGGTGGGTTTTCCGGCCTGTGTGAGCATGTCGTTGACCCAGGCCACGATGGTGTCATCGGTCACCTTCTGACCGTCGCCCAGGTCCTCCAGGATGTTCAGGGTGTATCTGAGGGAACACATCATCAGGGGCTTCAGTGACTTGCCAAGAAAAACAGTGAAGCCCTACAAGCTTCACAAACGGGATCGCAGTCTCTCTTAAAAAAGCATTGGTATCAAGATTTGTTTTCTTTTTCTCTGCTGTTCAGAGTTATCTACCTGCTCTAATTTAGTTCTATACTTCCAGCAAGTAAACAGCACTCATGTACGGCAACAAAACAGGAGTAAAAAGGGGACAAGTTGTTACTCGTTTAGCGTTCGATATGTGGGAAGTTT
Organism: Sandelia bainsii; assembly: GCA_032362345.1. Taxonomy (NCBI): domain Eukaryota; kingdom Metazoa; phylum Chordata; class Actinopteri; order Anabantiformes; family Anabantidae; genus Sandelia; species Sandelia bainsii. The sequence continues at coordinate 1,196,938 of JAUMHL010000014.1, forward strand.
ACTGTTTGGGACACAGGTCCAGAGCCTTTGGAAAGGGACTTATTATTTCTTGTTGGAAATTCAATTGACAACAAATAGAACACCCACAGACTGTGTTTACATGCACTTAGTAGCTCAGTCAGTCAACTATCTCCAGTAGTTGAGACCTGATTACCGCACTTGAGGGTAGGGGATCAGAGAAACGTGATTTTCTTTCTTGGAGAACACAGATTTCTCTATCATGTAACCAGATATCTAATCTAATCAGCTTTTTACAAGAAAACGTCTGCAGACAGGGAAAGTGGTGGAGTGTCTGGTTTCTGAGTAGTTAAGTGCATGAAAACAAACTGGCCACAGCAAAGATATCTCAAAGAGACAAGAGATGTAGGACAAACAATGTCTGGGTGTTATTTGTCCCTTAAGGCTAAATTTGTGATACTGGGATGTATGTACAGTCAAAGTCTTTGTTGGAGCCTGCTGCAGAGAGCTGCTAGTTACAACTATGAACCACTGTCTTCTTAAAAAAAAATGGGACAAACAGAAGTAGTAGTGTCACCTCCTCATGAGCTGCCAGAGCAGCGCGAGGGTGAGGGTTCGGTTCCCTTCGTTCAGGTCTTGACCCGCGATGCCGACCAGAGAGAATTTGGCCTCCTTCTTTCCCAGCTCCACTGCGTAGTTACAGTTTTCCAGCTGGAACAGACAGAACAAAGGTTTATACTTAAGACCAGTTTAGTTCACCGGGTTTAGTTCTCCTGTGGTCAGATTGTCTAGGGGGAGTTCGAAGGCGTATTTTCCAAAGAGCTAGGCTGGCAGATTTTGTGCTAAATATACGTATCTAAACGTATCTTGTATCTTCACGTTGTATTAAGAAGAGATGACATCGACATGTTGTTCTCTGGTTCTAGGTAAATTAGTAATTTCCCAGCATCTTTCTTTCAGAATAAAAGTCTCCTTCAGATAACAGACACCGTAGCTTATTGTGGAACGTAATTCTAAAGTAAAGTAAAATTTGCATTCGTCTTTGTTTGCAGTCACAGCAGATTTGAACGTTGATCAACTGTCTTACCTTCTTCATGTTGCTGCCCAGTTTAGGGTAGGGAGGCTTGTTGACTCTGTCCCAGTCCACTCGTACCTTGATCTTCTCGTACAACTGGAAGATCACTATGGCATCATCAATATCTCTGAAACACACGCATTTGATATTAGATTGCAGAGTGGAAAACACAACTTTTCATGATCAGTCTGTCCCATTTTCCTACATCTGATAATGGTTTAAAAACCAGACTCGTCTCAATGGTGAAGGCTTAATCTTGAAGAGGGTTTTTATCTGATGGCTAAGGGTTCCAGTTCCTGGAGAAGCAGATACTGCAAATGAAGACAAGATAAGACGTGTGTCCTTACGCGTAGAGGTGGTTGACACGAGGGTTGACACCCAGCGAGTTCATCCAGTTCCTGAAGGTACGCTCCTCCCTGGTTTCACCTGGAGGAAAATGTCATAACGTCAAATGTACTAAGAGCTTGACAGGAGCATAAGAGTCAAGTCTCAGGCCTGGAAACCAGCCTGAATCACTGATGGCAAGTCACCTTCAGATGAGATAAACAGAGCTTGCTGTAAAACCCACCTTCGATGGAGCTCCAGTCGATGTCCTGGTTCTCTGGTTTCTTCAGAGCCGGATACTTGTTAAACAGATTGGCAACAAAAGCCAAATTGAGTTTAGGATTACCCCGGACAACGTCTGCCGGCATGACAAACTGTCTGCAGCCGAGCCGCTCGGCCTGGTCCAACATGCACTCTGCACGCTTCAGGTCTTCTTTCTCCTGTAACCATGATGAAGATGAGTGATGAATGCACCTGACTTTAGTGATGAAACAATGACTATTTTGAAAACAGATAAATCATTTTAGATTAATCAGCTTTTCAAAATAAATGGTGAAAAAATGTCGAACAATTCCTTCAAACAATAACGGTTTTTGATTCTTCTACGTGTTCTGTGTCTGACCCTGATTCCTGACATGTCGATGGCGATCGGGGGGATTCCCTCCTCGTCTCCTTTAGGTGCCACCTGGTTCAGGAGGTTGTAGTATGCCTTTGAGTCCTGGAACAAACACCAACAGTTTGTGGTTGTTATCACAGAAAACAACTGTAGATTCCAATGATTGAGCCGTTCACCCTTGACCAGGTCTGCAGAACAGTAACCAGGTGGCCATGGAATAAACTGTTAATCTTCGTCTGAAAGCTGCACATGATTTAGTCCACTCTTACAGGAAAGTTTGTCTCCAAATGCTGAAATCTGGATCATATCATTATAAAAACATTCATCTGTGATGGTTAATGTTAGGGCACTATGTCACAGAGTTTCCTCACAGCTATAGACAAATGTGTGATCACCTTGATGTCGGAGCTGAAGTTGTTGATCTTGCCGCAGCCGGCCTCCTCCAGATGGTAGTTGGCCCAACGTAGCAGCAGCTCTTCAGGAGAAAGCTTCATCAGGTCTTCCAGACTCTCTCCATCACGCAGCAAAGCAACCAGAGCTACACACACATGGAAATATGACTCATTGAAGTGTCCTGTACTGTAAAAGCCACAACTGGTGGATGGGTTTTGTTTCCTTCAGACTGAACCAGGCTGTTTCCTGCTTTCTATTCTAAGCTAAGCTAACCAGCAGCTGACTGCAGAATCATATAGGCTGTAAAGACACAGGACTTGAACTATTCCTTTAAACATTGGGCGGATCTATTTGATTCCTTCATTTATTCTGTCACACCTTCGTTCTTGCTGAGCTCGATATCGGCAAACAGTCCGATCTTGATAACCTGCCACAGCAGACCCAGGACCAGGTGCTGCCTGCCCTCCTTCAGGTCCTCAGCTCCGATGTTCACCACGTGGCAGCCGATGGCCGACGCCGAGTTCAGAGCCAGGTTCAGGTTCTCCTGTTAGACCCAACAGTATGATACGGGATGTAAAGACAGTGATACAGAGCTGCAGGTAACACACAGGTTCATCGGACTAAACCAGATGCCACAGTCTCACCTGGACGGTGAAGGGTGTGAGCTTCTTCTTGTTGATGGTTCTCTCGTCGATGGTGTCGGCCACAGACAAGTTGATCATTTTACTAACAAGGGAGAAAAAAAGCAGGTCGACAATCAGAACACATTTACAACACTGACACAGTAAATCACAAGCTATTTAATTCATTAATTTTTTCCCCTGTGGTCATCCTGTTTCCAGAGTTCTCTCCTTTTACTTTTACACGTACCAGAGAACGATTCCATCTCCCATAGCAGTGAACAGGTCATCACTGTTAGGATCCATCGGCAGAACATGTTTACAGTCTGCATCCTTCTCCAGAGCCTTATTGATCCAGTTCACAAAGGCCACCTTCTCCTCCTCTGGAGACACAAGAAAAACAAGAATTCCGTTTCTGTTGATCGACTGATTAATTGACTAATCATTTCAGCTATAATTTAATCTATTTTGTTCTAGCATGAACTGATCTAAGATATGGCTGTAGTCTGTGCAATATACGGTTTTCTAATATAAATTAATCTAATATAATCCAACACACACCTGAGTAGGAGTGCTGAGTGCCCGACTGCTCCGAGGTTCCCGCCACGCTACAAATTCCCTCCTTCTTGTTGATCGCCTTCCTGAAGGTCTTGGCGACCTCGCTGCTCTTGAGCCCGTGGACAATCTGAAGGTTGAGCAGAGACAATACAGAATGTTCATGTTTCTACTCAGTTTAGAAAAGGAAGAAGAACTTTATGGCGGACTTTTCTTGTAATGGAGTGTTTTTACCTTATTGAACCAGTACTGTAACTGGTACTTAGGGTTAGATATAGCAGATAAGGCTTTGTACATACAGTGTAGGTATCTCTCTGTGACCTTTGACCTGTGACCTCACCTGAGTAAACTCGTCGAAGGTGAGCTGGTCGCTGGTTCTGGTGAGCTCCTGGACGAGCTCTCGGATCTTGTACCCGGGCAGAGCCAGGTTAGCGGCTTTGAAGAGCGCGTTGAGTTCATCTTTGCTGATGAATCCATTGTTGTCCACGTCTGGAAGAGGAAGCAGAGATCACAGTAAACAACTTATCACTTTTCGTACACAACGCTGAAGCTATTTATCTTTGACCAACTGAAAATTACATGTTACACTTTTCTTTTTAACCATTGTGTCTTCAGCCTGTGGCGCCTATTTCTAGACCCTCTGACAATAGATGATGTTTCATTTTAAGACAAAGTCATTATAATATTTGAGCTGTTTGACTTTCCCTTTTAGAATGGCTCATTTTACAGCAGTGCCAACAAATCAACTATTATATTAATGGATTATTATTGTCGATGCATTAATGTTGTAGCTGTAATGATGGAGCTGGTTTAAACACTTTACAAGCTGTTTGAATCTAATAGTTATAATATCTCATACTTGTTGTATTGCTGGGTAACTTCACACCAGGTGTTTTGTTTTATTAATCTGAAAAGTAACAGCTACCAACAAATTTGGTGGAGTAAAAATTTAGTGAAGTTGAAGTCTGAAGTAGCAGAAAATGGAAATTCTCAAAATTGTACTTAAGTAAATGTACTTAGTTACTCTCTACCTTAATCAGAAACAGTTGAAAATGACAGAAAGTTGTTTTCTCACCAATCTTGGCGAAAGCTTCTTTAAGCTCCTCCAGTTCCTCTGGGGAGATTGGTGTGGTGGCGGCCATGTTGGGAATCTGAAACCGACAAAAAAAAAAAAAGCGAAATTAAAAGTCAAATTTAGAGAAGCCTGGCAGACGTGGGCAGCAGTGTGGAAAAGGAGGAACCTAATGATCAGACCTCCTGAATTTGTACAGTTCTCACTTCTGCCAGTTGAAAACGTCCTGCTTCTGTTTTTGTTACTGAGAAACAGGCAGAATGAACTGTTTTCTGAATAAAGGAACTCTTAAACAACCAACCCCAAAGAGTAAACGGTTGTTCATCTGACAGTCTTATGCTAAATACAGGAGTCCCTAAAGCATTTTATCACCAAATCGAGTTAAATCTACACAAATGAAATAATGTACAACAATGAAAACATCAAACTCATTAAGTACCACGTGGCACTAGTGCCCAGTCTAATTAATGGAGAATCTATGATGTTCACATCAGTGTGAACATGAACTAAAAGTGGTCTGACAGTCATCATCTCCTGTTAAATGTGTCTGAAAGCAACCAGAGGATCCTGCCAAACCCTCTGCCAGCCAGGAGGTTTAAACACCTCAGGACTGTTTTGGACCAAGTTACCTTTTCTGAACATGTGGACATTTGCAAAATAATCTCAACAAAGACTCTTTCTGCTTCAAATCAGTCAACACATGTGAACCGGAGTGTTTCAATCCCTCATAAAAAGTGTTCTGACCTCCAGTGTTGTGTCCTGGTTCCAATACCTGACTATGAAAAACAAGGTTAAACTCTTTAGAAGAGTGCAAGATTACACTACAAACAGCTACTGCTGTCTGATCATCATGACAAAGCAGTCACACAAATGATTAACAATATTTTAGAGAACTCATACCACCTCCTGAATCATCACTTTGAGCTCTGGCTTTCAGGAACAAGGTAAAGTCTCAAAGAAAATGCTTAATAACTGTGGCACATCTGTGGAGAGGCAACGAGAGCTGGATACTGCCAAGTTACCCTGAAGGTTTACCAGATAGGACAAGAGGTGCCCAGTTTAGAGAGTGAGGACAGGAGGATCTAGTGGTTTACTGTGTCAAAAGCTGCAGACAGATTGAGAAGGATTAGGACCAAGGGCTGCACTGCAGCTTTTGCACTACCATCAGGAGAACAGATAGACACCCGACTATAGAATGACCACTTCTGAAGACACCAAAACTCAGTAGTAGTTCCAACAACAGTTTCCCCAAAGGGATCAATAAAATGGAAATACTTCAGTATTACAAGTACTTCGAAATTGCAGTGAAGTACACTGCTTGAGTAAAGGTACTTTTTCTTCACCAGAAGAGCAGAACTTTCTAGCTCTAGTTCTTAACACTAAAAACACCTCAGCAGAGTCAACAGGAATGAAAGAAAATCAGCCTCATCATGAACACATTTCACTCAGTACTCACATCTTTTCTGTTAGTTCCGTCTTAGATGCCTGTCCTGACTCAACAAGTGGAGTTCTGGTTTTAAATAGTCTGCTGTTACACCGCCCCCCTTTGTTGAAACCACAGTAATCAGCCTGGCTTTGTTAGTTCAGAGGTGTAAATGCTCAGTGATTGTGAGGCTGAAACTTAGCTGACACACACACACACACACACACACACACAGCTGCAATTATTATTTTCATTCAGTCTCATTAATCTATCTGCCAGTTACTGAGCTGATGAAGACCTGGACTTTGACAGGCTGAAACCTGCACATAATCAAAAACAGTTGTTTGTCTTTTTGAGTCGATCAACTAATTGTTCCAGCTATAATACATCCAGTCTGCTCCACCCACACCTCACTCTAAAGACCTGCCGTCTAAAACCGAAGATGAGACTTGAAACCACAAAGAAACTGATGAGAGATCTATTATTATTATTATTATTATTATTATTATTAGATCAACTGATTCTGTTACTAGTGAAGAGGTCTCACTCTGCTCAGTTGTTGGAGTTGAAGAAATTCCAGAACCGGTCGATCCCCTTATTCAGGTGTTAGAGTGATACCTGTCTGACACACACCCGGCAGCAGCAGCAAGTTTCACATGGACCTGTCATCAGTGCTGGTTAAAAAGAGGAACCTGCTGGTGGATTACTACACCCAGCTTTGCTAACAACAGTATCAGAACTGAAGATTCATCAGAACAGTTCCTCTGATCTCTTGTTAGCTCACACACTAATGTGACTAACACAGGTGCAAATACTGTAACTACTCTGAGCGTGTAGGGTCAGAAATCTGTGATATCTGTATATAAACCTCCAAATAATCACAACATTTGAAGATTTAATTCATGTTTATATGCACTGAAGCTCCCGTTCAGATGATGCTCAGGTGGGTTTGATGGACTCAGTAAATCCACCTGCAGCCACTGTTCACCTGTCTGAATTTACCTAAATAAAGAAGAAAAGATGAAGAAGGCGGCAGCTGTGTCGTCCGTCCTGGTCTCAGAAGACGAACAGCACCTTGTGTCATTTCCTTCCTGAGAAGTGCTTCACACTTTGTTATAAATCAGACTTCTGATTATTTCCACATCTACATGGAAATATTTTTAGTGTGGTCCCCGCTGCAGATTAAAACCTTCTGTAAAAGACGCCACATGCATCTTCACAGCTCCAGAGTCTAAATTTAGGTGAACGTGGCTGAAGTGAGAAATGACTTCAGCAGTTCTGCTCTGCAGCGAAGCAGAACCGAAACTCAGCTCAGCATCAGTGAAGCTGTCAACAGTCTTTATTATTCACTTCCATCTCCTCTGAATGACTCAGTCTGACATTTAAGGTGTCATATATAAGGCGCTCCTCTTTATGTCTACTTCACGTTCCCCCCTAAACTTCAGTTTCTTTTTAAAATTATTTTCACCAAGTTACATTTAGGACTTTAAGATATTTTTAATACCTCAAATATCATTAAAGTATTAAAGATTCACACTCATATCTGTGTATCAGGCTCATACAATGAGCTCATTCTCACATGTATTTGACTTGATCATTAAATCAGTGTCACAATGCTCAGAAATGTAGAAGTGACGTTCTTACTGCTGAACACACTGAGCATGAACACCAGCTCTGTGCAGCTTGTGTCTCTTCTCCCTCGACCTCTCACTGAACACACAATCTGAAACTGCAGGCAGCCGTTTGCCACAAACAAACTACCACATATTTGTTTCATTCAAACGTTTTCTCTTACCTGTGGTGGATGTATAAGTATTTAGCTTTCAACTATAAACACTGAGATGTAAATCACTGTTTAACAAGTCAGCACCTTAAAGATTTAGAAGAACTTCCGCTATGAAGACCAACAAGTCGAGTCCAAGTTCTACATCCTGCAACAGAACATCTTAAAAACATTCTATTCTAAGTAAAAGTCAGTGTTTTACTGCAGTAAATGTAGTAAAATAGTTTATTTCTGACACTGGATTCATGTTTTAGAAGACGAGAACACCTACAGTACTGTTGTATAGAGTACAGTATCTCCAGAGGTGGAAGAAGTACTCAGATCGTTTACTGGATAGAAGTATTTATACCAGAAATCCTGTGGTACAAAGAAAAGTTGTTGAGACGTTAATTAAATCAGTTTTCTCCTTTCGCTGTGCCGCCATCTCTTTCCTGCTCACAATGATGTCTGTGCAGAGTTTGACTCTGCAGGAAAAGTTTCTCTGAGATCACCTTATAACCTGAAGACGTGCACGTACGTGCACGATGTGTGGAGGCTGAGAAAGAAGCGAGAACTGGCATCATGGTGATGGATGAAACATCTGGTTCTGGACATGAACAAAATGTAGACATTTAAAGATCCACAAGTTTTCAGTAGGAAGGGACCTTTAAGTACAAGCAAACAGCTAAATGTGGTTAAAGTACCACAAGTAAAAGTACTCATTATGCCTACTGGCTCATTTTCAGATCAATGTGTATCAATTACTTTAGATACTTTAAACTTTAGCTTTCACATAGACGTAGTGGAGCCAAAGTCTAAAGTATAACAACATGTAGCTACTCAAATAAAAGTACTTCAGAGCTTTACTTGAGTGAATGTTCCACCAATGGTCAATACTGAACTTTCACTTTCTGAGTCAGTGACTGAAAAACTAAAAACCTTTGCTTCACTTGATTTTCTGAAGTGATGCAGGATTGTTTCTGAGCCGGAGCCTCAGTCCGAGTATTTGCATGTGCTAAACCTCATAAGCATGTCACACACGTGCTTTAGTGTCACTAAACTTATGCACAGCAGCTCCTCCAACATGCAGCTTTTAAACTCTGCTCTGTCCTTGCCTGATGGTGCAGAGCCTCTTTCTGCTTTAGAGGGATTTTTTTGCAGTTGAAGTGAAGCTAACCACAGACTTCCTTCTTAGCTTGCTGCAGTAGTTTAACTTCTTCTTCCTCCTCTGCAGGCCTCACTCGGGTTCAAACTGCTCTCATTTCCACACATTGTAATGATCGTATCAAACATGCACGAGTTGAACAGTGTAAGCAAGGCAGGTTTTAGGTTTTACAAGTTGCTTTTTGTTCTTTATCAGAGAACAAGGAGCAAAAACTGGAGCAGTGAAGCTGAAGAAAACTGTACAATGTCTGACTGTGTAACGACATCTACACACTTTGTCTTCCCCTTTTTGTGCTTTTTTAGCCTTTCAGATCAACAAGAATTTAAAAAATCTGACTCCCTCTTGAGTGTGTCTCATCCCACAGTGATGCCTTCACAAACACCTGCACTCATCGTTCTTTACCTGAGAGCTGAGGTGAGGAGGCTGGTGATCTCTGGGCGTGGAGGAGTATTAGTCGTCTTTCTGTCTCGCTCTCCCCCGTCTGTTGGTCCTTCTGGCTGCTGCTCACTGCTCGACAGGCAGCACACTTAGTCGGCAGCAAAACCAGGGCGACAACGCATCTATTCAAATCTATGAGGAAGGAAGTGACATGCAACACTTCAGAAACAGGAATGAAAGCGTTTTGTCTTTATATGGCAATGCACGCTGGCTGCAAGTGAAGGTGACCCCACGCACCCGGGCTGAAGGGATTTACTAGTTTTAAATGTTCAAATCAGAACCAGAACGAAGACCAAATTCACTTCAAACAAAACAAAGAATCTGGCTGTGAAAGGAAATTAGATCATACATTTATTTACAGTGGGGGGCAGGTCCTTCCTGTGGCCTTTAGTCCAGACACAGGCAGCCAGAGAGACAGACAGGTGGATGTATACAGAAATACAAAGACACAAAACCAGACAAAGTACCCGCTCCTCATTTCTGCTCTTTTTGTTTGCATCTCACCGAACTGTTTCAAAATCTAAGTTTTAAATGACAACTGTATTTATACCAATTCTACTACATCCAGAAAACTATCTAACTGCATTGATCAGTGTGGGAAGGGTTTCAGAGCTGTTTGCATGGCTCAAGACTTGGAACAACAGTGAACCCGACCAAAAGTGGTCGACCTTCCACGATGAGTCTAAGAGCACGGTCACGAAACACCCATGGTAAACAAACATACTCATCTCAAACATTATCAGGACTCTTCCGGTTAGAAACAGCATCCATGGGAGAGTGGTGAGGTGAAACCCACCCCTAACCCAGAACAACATTAAGACTCGTCTGAATTGGATTTAGAATGTTTTTTGCTGCTAAATCCTGCTTTTCCTCTCTATCACACTCTACAGGAATCACGTGACCCACCTTCAATGTGGCAACTCTTCTGTCTCTAGAGATCTGACCTGGACGACCCTTAAACCTTTTGGGAGGATGTTCTATGGACTGATGAGCAAAACTGTCTGCAAGTCAGGGTTCCTTACAAAAACCTCAAACAGAACATGTGGCCTGCAGACGAGCATGGAGGTGGCAGCATGATGTTGTGGGGATGCTTTGCTGCTTCAGGACCAGTACGACTTGTTGTAATTGAGAGAAACATGAATTCTGTTCTCTACCACAGAATCCTGAAGGAGAAAATCAGCTCATCAGTCTGTGAGGTGAAAGTCCAGCACAACTGGGTTTTAATGCAGCAAGACAAAGATCTGATGCATGAGAAGACGTCGACCTCTAAATGGTTCAAAGGGAAGTTTGAGGAGGAGCGAGTCACATCAGAACTTGAACTAGCTGACTGCTCACTTTTCACACTGGTGATTCACATAGGTTTATGGTTCAGTAAAAATTTCAAATCATTTAAAACTTGTATCATTGGCTCTTTGTTTGATTTCAGATTTTGTTTGAAGGTCTAAAACAGTTCAGGTAGCATTTTGTTTTAGTTTGAGATACACAGAGAGAGAAACAAATCAGGAGAAGGACAGATACAGTTAGGGTCAAAATTATTAGTTCCCTTTATGAAATCAGACAAAAGTGTCTAAAGTTTCACTGCTTCCAGGAGAATAAAGGTTCACTAAGTTTAATATTTTACTGATGCAGTGAACTGAAAAAAGAGATTATTATTAGGCCCCATGTGCGTTTTTGTGGCTTTTCAAACAATCAGCACAACACAAGAGAGGGGTAGCTGAAATGAAATATAAACAGGTAGTTAAGAGGCACGAGGAGGAAAGACAGACAGGTAATACAGATATTACGATAGGTAAGCAGAGCAGGCAGAGGCACAGACAGATGGAGGGAGGGAAACAGACAGGTACTTACTGATCATCCTAATGAAACAGCAGTAACATCACGGACATGCTCTCCTCTGGCTTCTGTTCAGCATTAGAGAGTCCAGAACTGATCCAGTTGGTGGGCGCCTGTCTGGTTCTCTCCAAACTGAGAAACCGTTTCTTCATGGGTCTGGGTCTGGATCTGGATTTAGCTGAAGAGCAGTTGTCTAAAACAATCCATGCTCCCCCACAGAACTGATTACCTGGATCAGGTGTGTTGAGTCAATCAGAAGCTGGAAGATACCATCTCAGATTGGGGGTGGGGGGTCAGTGGTTATTTTCTTTATGTTTATTATTTCTGAGGAAAAGACTGAAACCAGCTGTTATCGTTGTCAGCAGTGCAGTGTAACGTCTACAACACAACATTCAGTTTACTGTGACCTACAACAAAAAAACTCTTCAAACAGAAACTCAGGAACCAGGAAAAAAGTGTGGAAATACTGCAGGTGAATTTTCTGCTGTTTCAGTCCAGACAGACTGAAAACAGGCCTCATGCCTCCAGTGTAGCTTTATATCAACCACACTGAATGTACACAAACAGTCACACAATGACCTGAGGGAAACAAAACCGTCCTTAACCATCGCTGACAGGGCAGGACACACACCTGAGGCCTGAGCTGAGTTAGTTTCAAGTTGAAAAATGATTAAAATATGTTCAGCTGGACTCACACTTATTTCTTAGACATAAACAGTTTAGAAGGAAATAACAGGAGTTCTTCTAGTCTGATTTAACATATTAAACATATATATATAGAGTCCAGAGGGACGGGACCTGGCATGTCTCACTTTAAGGGGCCCTGCACTTGTAAAAACCACGGAGCCTCTGGTTAATGGTTGCTATGGCCGTTGCTAAGGACTCTGTTGAACCAGGAACTGAAAAGGAAAACATCTCTGTAGTAAGACACGATTCCTGGTACTAACACTCACAGTTTACTGATAAATTCTGACTTTGTGTAAACGTGATGTTTTTCTGATTCTGTTTTAGCAGAAATATCCTTTAACAACGTGCTCGAGGTTGTTACTGTAAATTTATCCTGAGTTGAATCATAAAATCATTTTCATTTCCTGTTCATTATGTCTCTCTTTAATCCCGACACGTCACCAGTGGTAGAAAGTAAAGAAGTACATTTACTCACAAGTGCCATACTTAAGTACAATTTTGAAGTAGTTGTATTTTAATTGAGTATTTCCATAATCTGCTGCTTCATACTTCAACTTCACAACATTTCAGAAGCAAATATTTGACTGTTACTTGTAACAGAGTAAATCTACACTGTTACTTATTGTTAAATACATGACCTGGGTACTTCTACCACTGCTGCACACTATACTATATAAACATAGATAGTAACTGTATCACAATATTTACTTTCCCTATAATTTACCCAAAACTACGCAGTACTTTCCAATACTATAAAATTACTCTAAAGTAAAGAGTCTTGTAAATATTACTAATAAAAGCTACTTTTCACTGTGTTTGTTAGTTTAATCTATAACATAAAATGTGTGTGAAAAGTAAAGTAAGCAGTAACTAAAGATACTGTATGTCACATGTGTACATACTATGTTATGGTACTTTATACTCGTATTCACTGCAGTTCAGAGACAGATGTTGTAGCTTTTACTGCACTGCTGTATTTATCTGACAGCTCGTTCTCAGCGTAATGTCTTCTGACCACATGTGGCTTCATCTTCGGAGGCCTCTGCCTCCCAGAGGGCCCCCTCCCACAGTGAAACTCCCTTCAGCCCCCAGACCCTCAGCAGAAATAATGACAGAAAATAGTGAGTAGTTCAGAAATACTCCGTTTACAGTGTTGTACATGTAGACACAAATAAATAAATAAAACCAGCAAATATTTGACATCTGTGAATGAAAATGACTAAAATGATTATTTCATCATCCAAATAGCTGCAAATTCAATTTGTTTCAATCAGTTAATCAATTATCTGAATAATTGTTGCAGCTTTGGTGGAAGTTTTCTTTGGTCAAACATCAGTAAAACTCACAATTTTATACTATTATGTCAATTTATTATTAGTTTTTGCAACAAAGAGTAGAACAAGGAGACAAAGAAACACAACATTAACCTTCTGTCCTGTTGTTCTCTATTTACTGACGTAATAAAACTCAGTTTTGAAAAAGAAAATGTTTAGAAATGTTTATAGTTTTAATACTAGTGAATAAAATTTGGTCTGAGGTGACAGATAATAATATTACTATTCCTCCACTTTTCATCATCACATTTACATTTGAACCTGCAGGTGAACAGGAGAAACTATCCCAGAGTGTGTTTGTGTTGTGTTTGCACCAAAGTTAAATCAGCACATAAAACGCAGCTCAGAGTAACAGTCAGTCAGCAGGTGGTGAATCAGTGACCTGCAGCACAAATCCACAGCAGCACATGATGATTACATCACATCAGCAGGAAGGTTTGTGTAAATTAGCTGCAGCCAAGTTTGACTTCTGTGAGCTGTTGGATGAAGCAGTAAAGAGGAAGTCAGTGAGAATTCGCTGTGTTGTAACCCACAGCCTGTGATGAAGGGCTGTGAGCTGAGTCCACTGCTGCTCGGAAACGCTCAGATTTCACAAACGCTGGCTTTAAGGTGAAACATCACAACGATGATCGGTCGATAGAGGGAAACACACAATCATGCCATAAATCCTACTGTGCAGTGAGAATGTGTGCGCTACTTCATGTGTCTTCAGCTGTGAATCCACACAGTTTTATGCACCTGACTCCAGGTGGACTGGAGACGTCCCTGCTCCTACATCAGCCTGATGCAGGTATGAGGGGAACCAGCAGACAGGAAGCTGACACCCCGGCCCCGAGGGCAGCACCACCCACTCCACGGCAGCCCGACACCTCCACCCCGCTGATGGACAGAGTCACTGACGGTTTCCCCTGTAAGGCCCCACGCACCCGCCCCAGGAACCCCCTGCTTGAGCTCCTCAAGTCAGGTAACACTGGTTTACAACACATGCTGAGACACAAATACTGTACTTAAAATACGGTTTGTTCAGTTTTAAAGTACTTGTGCTTTACTTTCCACATTTTGCTCCATGTATCTGACAGATTTGTTAACTCTGCAGACTCAGGCTGTTAAATCTTAATCTAATGTTGTGTTATCATGGATAAAGCAGCTTTCAGTACAGAAAGAGTTAAATGGGCATGTTCATATTTTCATCTAATAAGAATCTGAATGAAGTACTTTTCTAACTTGTACTTTGGCAGACACACGTTTCCAAGCTCCACCTCCCACTTTCTGCCTCAGCGACTTCCTTCTGAGCCATAATGGTTCCCAGTAACTACCAGATTGATTCCAACCAGAGCCAACGCACCGAGGTGTGCGGTCCTCAGACACAGCAGCCAGTCTGCAGTACTGTAGTACTCGTTTTTAGCCATGCTACCAGTGTGGCTCTGTGGTCAACCACTTTGGTCCAGAAATATCTCAACAAGTGAACATCACACCTACGGATGAGCTTTGTGTCCTGCTCATTAGTAATATTTATTATATTTAAATACTATTTAAATACGATATGATATTATTTAAGTACTTCTGCTGCTCCTCTACATTTTCTCTTTAGTTTCTATGTATATGATCTTGATTTATTTTATGTGTAAACAAATAAAAGGTGTAATTTTCCTTGACAAAAATCAGCAGGGTCACATTTGTAGTTTTAATGTCTCAACAATTGGAATTTCACTGACATTGGTCCAAACATTCATGTTTCCTCACGATAAATGTAATGTAATAAGTTTTGTTAAATGAGTTAAATGTCAGATATAATAATATATCAGTAAAGGGGACAGTATACTGAGTACTTTTAGTCTGACACATTAACCACATTTAACTGAAAATACTTGTTCACTTCAAATTAAGTAGGATTGTGAATGCAGTATTTTATTGAAACTGTGGTATTCATACTTTTACTTCAGTAAAAGATATGAGTACTTACTGCTCTGCATTATAAATAAAGAAATAAATAAAAGTCATGTGTCGGTGACGTGTACATAAACAAACTCTCAGCCAATCACGGAGCGGCCTGTGGGTCAGGTGACCCCAGCTTCCGTGAATGACAGTTGTTATCAAAATGGCAGAACACGACCATCACCACCACTTCTCTCTGTGTTTCTGTGACTTCATGAGGTAAATGTCTCCTCGCTGTTTCCCGTTTCTCTCACTGAGCTGATTAAATCCTACAGAAACGCGCTGTCACACATAAATGAGCTCCGGGCTTCATGTGGCGGACGGAAGCTAACTTTAGCCTGACTAGCAGCTAACGGGCTAATCGCTCTGTCTCCCCCCGCAGGTTGCTCTGGTCCCTGGTTGTGCCCTGCGCCTACCTCAGCCTGCTGCTGACCCTGGTCCTGCTGCTGCTCCTGCTGGGGCTCCGCATGTGGCTGCAGGGCCGCCGCAAGGCCCGCCGAGCTCGGGACGGGGGCCCGGCCGTGGCTTTCTTCCACCCGTACTGCAACGCTGGAGGAGGCGGGGAGCGGGTCCTGTGGTGCTCCCTGCGGGCCCTCATGCACCGGTACAGGGGACTCAGCTGGTCGTCCAGACCACACACTGTACAACTCAAATACAAAAGCATTAGCATGAAAGTACACTGAAAGTAGTAAAAGTAGAAGTACTCTTTGTGCAGAATGACAACTATTATTGTTGGATTATAATAACTGATGATTAAAGTGTAAAGCTGGAGAAGTTCATGTTCTGACAGTTGATCCATAACAACACATCATCACTGATAACATTTAGTTTTTAAAAATCTGTGTCTACATGTGACTAAAGCTGAACCAGAACCTCTCACTCCTGAAAACAACGTAATGAATCAGGAAAACTGACTATTCTGTTTTCCTCCTCACCCAGATACCCCGGCGTGTCCTTCGTGGTTTACACTGGAGATCAGGGAGTGACCGGTGAGCAGATCCTGGATGGAGCCCGGCAGCGTTTCAACATCACGCTGCCTCGACCAGTCAGCTTCATCTTTCTGCGTCACCGCGTGCTGGTGGAGGCCTCTTCGTACCCTCACTTTACCCTGCTGGGCCAGAGCGCTGGCTCCATGTTCCTCGGTAAGACGGGTCCTGAACAAGGTCCTGATGGTGGAGTGGTTAGAGCAGGGTACAGTATGTGCAGATCTGATAAAGTAGTGGTGTCACTTCCCTCAAAAAGGCCATAAAATCTTATTTATACAGGTTTGTAGGTTCCACTTATAAAGGTGTGTGTGTGTGTGTGTGTGTTTTAGGGTGGGAGGCTCTGACAGCCTTCGTACCCGACCTGTACGTGGACTCCATGGGCTACGCCTTCACCCTGCCCATCTTCCGCTACCTAGGAGGCTGTAAGGTGGCGAGCTACGTTCATTATCCTACCGTCAGCACCGACATGCTGTCTGTGGTTAGAGAGAGGAACCCCAGGTAACACCACACACACAGACACACACCTGTCAATCAAAACACTGGGCAGGACTTTGACAGTCTCTCCTTTGGATTCACTGAGGATCTGGAGTTTCAGCCTCTAGGTGAAGCTCGCTGTTCATCACTGTTAACTACCCACTACTTTTTCCTACCAGAAATTATAACAGACATGTCCCAACATGTATCTTGGCCCCAGTCCTGGACTGAGGTCTGATGTCTAAGTAACATTTGACACAGAGTCTGATCTGATACTTGAAGTAACAGCTGTAATCTGTATGATCCAAATACTGAAGGTCTAGTTCTAAATTATTAGGTTCATTATTACTTGTTGATATGAAATGAATTAAAGTTTAACTCCTGAGACTGATGTGAAACGATCCTCTACAGAGCAGATGTCTCACTCTGTTGGAGTTGTAACGACAGAAACACTCTTACCTCACAGATTATCTTTGGACTGCAAACATCAGCACGGAGACATTAGGCTCGTTCGAGATGAGCAAGTTCTGCGCAGATTCGATCACCGGTGATTGGCGCGCAGTGCATGCTGGTTAGTTTTGTGTCCGACTTGATGCCGACTTGCTCTGACGTCATGCCTACGTAGTCAACGATAACCTCGTGAGATCAAGGCGGCCGCAGATTTTGGAGCA
>JAUMHL010000014.1:1224057-1244150 GCA_032362345.1 Sandelia bainsii
ATATCTCTCTATTTTTGTGTGTTGTGTATTTTTGTGTGTGTGTGTGTGTGTGTGTGTGTGTATATATATATATATATATATATATATATATATTATAATAATATAATTCATCTTTCCAGCTCCTCAAGATCAATGCAGACTACAAAAAGACCACTGAAGTGATCCACTTGTTATACTTTGGTTTGGACTGATCAACACTGACTGTAACAGACAAGTACTTCAGAACTGTACTTTTCTTTTTTGTACTTGAGTAGATGTACTCAGTTACATTCAACCAATGAGGTTTGTTACATATCCAGAACAGTCTTGCACCTTCCATTACCTGTACTCACCTGTACTTAATTATGACGTCATAATAAAACATTAAACATTAAGGCAGTTTAGGTGACTGATTGAAATTATATTGATTGATTATTACTTTGTGGTGAGCAGGGCTGTAGACTCTGAGTGGGACTCTCCAGTCTGGTTTAGCAGGCGGTCTCTTCATGGCAGCCCTGGGTCTCTCTGCTCCTCTGGACTTCTGTGTCTTCTCTGGAGTTACATGAACAAGACGTGGACACCTGTCAGACACTTGTATCCCTTTGTCCTGTTACTGCTCATTTGAATTTTGTGTGTCTGGCTGTATGTGCAGTCAGATGTCGAGACATGTGCAGGTTTTATTTATCATGACTTGTGAGCTGCTTTCATGTGTTATTGTGTACACACACACACACATCATTAATACTTACCAGTGAGGAATTTACTGCCTCTAATGATCACACACCTTTTGTGAAGCAGGTTTCAACAAGATTTCAGAATAAAGCAGGACTTTGTCCTCCTGGAGCAGTTTTTACACCCAGTGACAAATTACTTATGAGAGAAACTATTCATGAAATTAGAACCAGGCCACATGTCTGTAGTGAGCTTTTTATTACTCCTTGTGATATTTGATATCTGAAGCACCTCACACTTCCTAGCTTAAATAAACAGATTTTTACATGTGGTCCATAGATGGCACAAGTTTACAGCTACTCTGGTCTTCCCATTCTTGTTTTTTCTGTCTTAAAATAGTTGCTGGAAGTTTAGTTTTTTTAATAAAAACAATAAATTCTGTGTAGAACATACAACAGGTGACCACAGTGAGGCAGAGCAGCAAGCAGAAACAGACACTTGTGTTCTGATGTTACAGAAACACAACGCGTGCCAACATGTGACATGGTCACAGTCAGCCTGATCCAGATTCAGCTTGTCTCCTGTGAAGGTGGAAAAATCGAGGACACCGTTGTGTTTCCCTGCAGTTTAACTCTGTTGAAGGAGGCAACTGCAGCAGAGCGAACAGCAACCATGTGAGGTCCACGTGAATGTGTTGTCAGTAATGACCACTGGGAGGCGCCAGAATCCAACACAGAACTCAAACTGACTTGAAAGTTCAGTCTCTCAGTTGCACGTTATTGGTACACCTGACCAAAGATGATGCAGTTCATGAATGAGTGTTTGACAGTGTGATCATTATAAAGGCAAGACGTTCTGGTATTTTCAATATTTTTTCCTTTTTTTCAACTCTCGTTATGATCATCAGTCAACTTAAGAAACAATCACACCTGTACACTGCAGTATATTTGCAGCCCAACCCACCAAGACCAATACTCACAACCACAACATCTGCATTAGAAAGTGTGTCATAGGTAAACTGTACTTCAGTGCAAGAACAATGTCTCCCTCTTATAACCTTTATAAAATAGTTTCAACAATAACTCATCATTATAAAGAGGATTTACTGCTGGTTTAAACTGAACTACTCTCCACTAGGTGTACCACCTAATAAAGTAATGCTTCCTAAATTATCCTCCAATGTGACAAAAAACAGAATCAGAGCCATGAAAAGGACGAGGAGTTCTGCAGCAGAGGGTGCGGCCCCCACAGAGCCCTAATCTCAACATGGTAGAGTTAGTCTGTGGTCACACGAGGAGACAGAGGCACTGAGACTGAATCCACAGAACTACAGAGGACAGTTCTCCAGGATGCTGGAACAACCAAGCCGACAGAAACCTGATAAACTGTGACCACGTGTACAGAGAAGTGGTTACTGCACTTTGGATGAAGTTCAGTGATCCCGTCCTCACTTTACTGTCAGTGTAACTGTTCTCTGTTACCTGATGTGTTTTTTTCTCGTCCTGCTGCTGCTCTGTTGTGATGCAGCACCGTGTGGCTAAACTCTTCCTGCATCACCTGCACACACAGACACACACTTTTATATGTCTGAAACAAATAGTGGCCACAAAGATTTGTGGGACTCGGCTGCAAAATACTGAGACGTGTTACTTTGTCCATCCAATTTACAGACATGAAGAGGGGAGAATATTAGAAACACATTTCCATACAAGACAGGTTTGTATATTATCTGCTTAGAGTAAATGTTTCCCAGTGTGAACACACCACATACCAACATCTACTCAGAATGAATATGTAGTCTGGATCTGGACACCCACACAGTCTGGGGACATGTCGTTGGCTCAGTGAATCAGATTCATTACCTGTGGGTCCAGGTGTCTGCTGATGTGTTTTTCCAGGAAGGGGCGTCTGAGGACAGAGTTGATCGAGGGACGGTCGCGGGGGTTGACCTGAAAAGTGTATATGTGCATCATGAAAGTGAAATGAACACGAACACCCAACTGTTCTAGTGTGAGTTTTAAAAACACTGAAACAATCACATGTGCATGATTCTCTCTCTACATTAAAAACATGAGTGAAATGTCTGTTCTGAGGTACAGGAGCGTCAGCACAGACAATAGAAGCTTCCTTATGTGAAGCTCAGGCAAATATCCTGAACAGCTGCTCAAACTGTCATTCAGCTTTTGCACTTTCCTCTTTAAAAATGTTTCTTTGAACACAGGAACACACATTAAGGGAAAGTCTTCCTGACTTTCACATTTATATGAAGCAGCAACTTTATACTGGTTTTAATGGTCAGTCGTGTATTTAAAAGGTGGAAATTAAAGTTTGACACACAGAAAGAGAAACATTTGTTCTTCCACAGTGTGTAGAACTGTCACGAAGGATTCATCCTCAGTACCCAGGACTAAGACACTTTACTTAAGTAAAAGTACCAACACAACACTGCAAGTACACATCCTGCATTCAAAATCTGCTCTCTGTTTTTATTGGATAATCATCTTTGGTTGTTGAAACAGGTGTTGAAATGAAATGCGAGGGGTTTAGAGGACAAATGTCTCGTTGGTGGAACTGAAGACAACACATACACTCAGAAGGTTGGCAGCCATAGTTTCAATGTTAATAATTCATTATATTTATATTTTAATTTATGTTGTTAAATGAAAAATCTTTGTGCAGTTTTGAACCGTAATGTTCGGTTTCTCCTTCTACAGCAGCCTCACAGTGTGCTGTTGCAGACTGGTCCACAGCGCCCACTACAGTGTCGGAGAGCAACAACATGAACAGGAGCAGGACTCACACCAACATGAAAACTTTGACTGCACCCCACCCATCGCCCAGTGACAGCTGGGATCAGCTCAAACACCCCTGTGACCCTTTACTGGATAAACAGTTTAGATAATGGGTGGATGAAATTTAAAACCTTAATCTGTGAAGTAACTCAAAGTTTCATCTGTCAAATACACGTAATGGTACAGTAGAGAAAGTACAATTCCTTCCCTCTGAACTGTAGTTTAGTAAAGAAAGCAAATGTACTTATTTCCTACAAACAGTGTCCCACCTTGAAAAGTTGGGTGAGCAGCAGGCGGAGATCGTAGGTGTAGCGGTTGGGTACTGGGTTGTAGCGCCCCCTGCTGATTTTATTGACCAACTGCCGTAAACTGCTGCCCTCAAACTGCAGGTGAAGACAGACAGACACACACAGACACAGAGTGAACGAACAAAGTATATTCTGATGATCAGCTGAATAAAACTACTTCAAAGAACAGCTTGTGGAAACTGCACTCAGTCAGTTTATTAGCTACATCTAAACATTTATGCTACTTTAGCCTATAAAAAGTATTCACCTCTTCCAAGTTTTCATTTTTTGTTGTTTTGCTCCTTTGACACTGTTATTTTCAGTTTTATATTTTAAATATAAATAAATATATAAATTTTAATAATTTATATTACTTTGTAGAGATCTGTTTTCATTTTGACATAAAAGAGTATTTTTTTTGTAACTGAACCAATTGAAAAGTAAAACGTGAAACCCTCCAGTGGGTTATAAATACTCCCTTCATGAAGTTGTTGAGGTTTCTGTTATTTAGCGTATCCTCTGTAACATAAATAAGGTGGACGAAATGGACAAAAACACCAATCTCAACATCACCAGAAACTGTTGCCTCCAAAATGATAGACTGCATTAGTTTTAACTTGGTGTACCTAATAAAGTGGCACATATATTTAGTTAATGTTGGCATTTTGCTAAAAGATGATGATAGAACAAAGACAACAAGAAACGATGGAGAATAAGATGTGACAAAGGACAAAGAACTAATACTCCAAGTCAACTGCAGTAATATTTGTGTTATTCAGAGATTCAGTGTAAGTCTTCCATTGAGCAGCCTGTACAGACTAAATGAGTATTAGTGCGAGTATTAGCTCAGTGTTAGTGGGGCCTCAGTGTTTCCAGTTGTGGGGGTGTGTGTGTGAGGCAGCTGCTGATGTTCTGGGTGGAGCAGCTCACTGGATGTCTTAGGGTGCACAGTTCATATAGGACACAGCCCAGAGACCAGATGTCCCTGCAGAGAGGACAAACACAGACACATTTCACTATGAAGAGGGTTTGAAAAGGAATCTGTTACATCACAACAAATGTCCTCTCAGCTCAGTATTGATGTTGTGTCTATGGAGTCACCACAAAACTGCACTTTTGGTACATGTTGTGTAACTTGACATATTTCTTGTTGAAACAGAATGCCAGGGCAGGGCTTAGCATCTTCCCTGTGCCCTTCAGCTAAAGTCATAAACACCAGGAACAAAGGCACGATGTTGAAATCCAGAGCAGTGAAGTATCCAATCAGAGCACAGCTACAGACAGAAAAGTCCAGTTAAAAGGTTTTCATAGATCTGCTTTTTGGCTGAGAACCAAGTGTGTGCACGCAACTGTTCTTTACTTTAGTACTTTGTCAGGACCTATTACACTTTCAGAATGAGGACATCTTCACAACATTTGTGTCCCAGATTAAAGCCAAGATCGGGGGTTTGTGCATGTTATCTAAACAAGGGTCTCACAAATCTAGAAGTACAAGCATTTCTGTGAGAGTGTGGGAAAGAGGAAGCCGCTCTAACCTCAGCTGTACAGAGCGGTGATCTGTCTGCACACAGAGGAGGTAGCAAATAATATTTCTATTGAGGTGTTTGCTGCATCTGCAGTTTCCTGTTAGCGTGTGTGTGTTTGTGCTTGTTAAAATGAACACTGCTCTGAGTGAATGTGCTGCAATGGGACCAGATGGTGACAGTATGATTACAGAACTATGTTCTCTAATCACGCCCATGCACCAGGGACAACTAAAGACTGTGTCAGGGGCAGGAATGTGAAAGGGGGAACCTCCTCTCTGTGCACAGATCAGAGAGGAGGTTAATTCTTGACATTGTTTTCTAATGCAACATGCAATCATTAACATGAAGGAACTGGGTGCTACTTCCAAAGCCAAATCATTAACCGACTGGATTAACTGCAGGTTACATTAAAAGCAAGACTAGCATGTTAACTGTGTAGTATTTCACCACACTGTGGAAGTTGTAGATATTACATTCCAAGGTTTAGGAGTCAAATGTCAGTGTTAGGCCACAGCTGTATTAATATTTCATCATTACTAAAGGTAAAGTACTGGCTCTTCTTTAGGTGTTATTTACACAAAAAAGAAAAATCAAAGACCTGGTTTAGTTTGTGAGTGTTGTGCAGACCGAAGACCATACATACGTCTTGTTGTTGTACGGCCGACTCTCGCAGATCTCTGGGGAGATGTAGTACGGCGTCCCAACACAAGTCCTGGCCAGCTCCATGGTGCTAAACAGTCACAGTTCACAAAGAAACACACTCAGTCACATTTTGAATATGTTTTTCCCTCTTGTGTATTTAAAAACAGTCTGCAGGATTCGCTGCAGAATACAGTTTATAGACCCACAAACACTTTTGTAGTCATTTGTCCTTCACTGGTCATTACGTTCCAAAGTAAGTGACAGAAGATCAAACCCACAGTTTCCACAAAAATGTATCCAAGCTAATCTGAAGTTGAGTTTGTCAATGATTACCAGACAAGTTGACACTGCTGAGGGTGTGGAGGGAACAGGAAATGGAATGTCACAATAAGAATAGGGGACTGAAAGTAAAGCTGGAGAGACCATGACATGACAAAGGCTTTTTCTTCTCTGTTTCCTTGCTGAGCTGCAGTGGACAGTAACATACAGAGGACATGTTGTACAGACTTTAGAACTTTAGAACATGCTCTTGATTAACCTAATTCACACTGCACTGCTCAAGCCTCATATACAGGACAGATAAACACATTCAATATATTTTACAACTTCCACTGGAAGTACTTTATGCAAGGATCTTTTCATGTGCAGTATGTGCATATAGGAATGTGACTATTGTTTTAAGACAGACTTCAAAACTGTGAGTCCATCTTTTAAGACCTTTATTTTCTGGCCAAAAAACATTAGACTGCAGCACATTATGCATATGTTAGTGAGGAGGTAAGAAACAGAGAAGCTGCCAGGATTAAGCCTATGTAGGATTAAATCTGTATAGTTCTTACTAAGTAGCCAAGCTGTTACCCAAATACTGTTAAACTGTCTGCTCAAGTTCCTCCACACCAAACACGGAAAACATTTCTTTGTGCATACAGCCACTGTTTTGTTGAAACAGGAAGTTCCTTCCTCAAACTGCTGCCAAACACCTGAAGTAACACTATCGTCAAAAATATCACTAAGTGCGTTTACAGGCCCTCAAGTAACAAGGTTACTCTGGTAACTGTGGAATGAGTTTACCTGCACTGAAGAAACCTGG
This sequence comes from Sandelia bainsii, assembly GCA_032362345.1. Taxonomy (NCBI): domain Eukaryota; kingdom Metazoa; phylum Chordata; class Actinopteri; order Anabantiformes; family Anabantidae; genus Sandelia; species Sandelia bainsii. The sequence goes on from JAUMHL010000014.1 coordinate 1,231,046, forward strand.
TTACTGGAAACCTGCATATACGTGCAGCAGATAGGTAATCTGATTTCTCCTCTACCTTGGGCTGATTTTGGAAGCGTGGTTCACAGATTTTAACCAGGCTTCCCATTTACATGACAATGAAGAAATCAGCTGATTGTAACCCGGTTTCTGGTGTGCATGTAAACACACTGACTGTGTGCTGCAGTGTTAGAGAACAAAGCTGGAGACGTTCCAGTTGAGGATTAATGCAACAGTACGTCTGAATTATACAGTTTTAAGCATTTTTGGACAGTAAATGAAGCCTTATGGTACAGAACAGAAAATATATATCAGGCTTTGACACACACAGTACTTGTTAGGTTGGTTTGAGGCTGCAGCACATTGGATTTGTTTATATGTTAAGAATTCCCTTTGTTGAAACACAAGGGAATGAAAAAATGGAAAAAAAGTACATTAAAGTATGTGGACAGTACACACGTCTACGTACTAACCATACAGTAGTTTAAAAGATCTCTCACAGGCCAACAACCACGTTCTTACTGTGTTCAGATTAGTCGGCCAGAACTTGCTTCTCTCACTATGCTGAACAAAGTCTTATTTTATCTAGTGTGAAAATATAAACACACACAAACACACACTGTGTTATTTACAGATACAAATTTGTTCCCCATTTTGTCACGAGCTCAGTTTGCTTGTTACAGTCCAACAATTATTTCCACACCCATGCGTGTTTACATGTCCTGGTTGACAGTTTGTGGAATGATAATGACTTGTTTGGAGGTCTTCCATGTGTTACACAGTGCTCGCTGATCAAACAGCTGCACTGTGTGTAGGAGTGTGTGTGTGAAGATGACACTGACTTACTTATTCAACATTCTTGCGATTCCAAAGTCTCCGAGCTTTGCTTTCATCCCTCTGCTGGTGAGGAAGATATTCTAGACCAGAGGGAGAGCAGGAATAAAAGCATGTGTGTGTGATGTGTACCTCAAAGTGTGTGTGGATGTGTGTGTGTAAGCAGATATGACTGATGACAGATAGTGATGGCTGTGAACAGAGACACGGTCTGTGGTCAGCTGTGAGGAGGTATTCTGGGAGCTGGCACAGAGCAAAGTCTTTGTTCAGTACAAAGCTCTGGACAGTTCAGCCGTACAATCCCCTCAACGCTCTAATGATGATACTTTCATTAAAAAGCTTAACCTCAGGGTCTGTGGGCAGCGCTGTTTACCCTGTATGTGTCTAACACACATGATACATAGCAGGAATATAGGAGAACCACTTGCAAAACACTCACGAGGGCAGCTGGTTAGATGAAGCAAGTCACAGCTGAGTTGTAAAAACTCCAGTTTTTCTGTAATAAGTCCTCAAACATCTGGGCACAAACGGTGTTACATGTTAACACACGTAGGAGGCTTAGCTTTGTCTTTTTTACTATATTCATAGTGTGAAATCCACTGTTCAGACATGTTGGTTTACTGATTTTACAGTTATACTTTTGATAGCTGGATGAGCTCTAACCTCTAGCAGCACGCAGGCTAAATGTGGCTACTGGCCTGAAACATGGAGAAGAGATGATGTAATAGCAACGTGTCACTCTGGCTCAGGTTGCACTGAAATTTGGTTCTGTATTAAATATTTGTATTTTAGGTACTGGGGCGTACAGCTTGTGGGTTACGAGGCTTAAAGTGACAGTTCTGACATTGTCACTTCAATATCAAACACTGTAGGCCTAAAAAAGCTTTGTAGGAAACAGCTTAAATTCATGTCTGTAACATTAACTGTAGCACAGTAGTGACAATAGTTGATAAAATACACATACCTAAATTAAACAGTCAGTTTCATGTTTTGCTGTTCACAGTACCTGTGTTACAGTCATAATGATGAACTACCACTGAATGTAGTGTTAGTGTCCACAGAGCAGATAAACTGCCACAAAGACACGTCTTTGTTTGGAGTAATTACATGTTTTCCTGCTGCTCTGTGAGCAGCTGCATCTGTGTAAAGACAAAGTCACATTCGATCACATCACCATTACACTAATATCTGCATAAGACAAGTTCCTTTCTTCAGTCCTTTTTAAAAATGAAATGTGTTTCTGGGTTTAAGGATCCACATTATTATTATAATTATAATAATAGATGTGATATTATAATAATATACAGTATAACAAACTTGGCTTTAACCTGTGGTGATCTCACAGGAATCTGTGTTCATTAAAGGCTGTTCAAAATTAAAATAATAACATTTTCCTTTTCTTAAAAGCGTATGGAGCAAACCACACAGAATAATAGTGGTCAGGGTTTTTTTTTGCTTCAAGCTGTGTGTTTAGTCCGTTATTACACGAACAAGGTTTTCTGACTTGGACGATCTGGTTTCACTTTGTCTCTATTCAGCATTTGTGTTTACAGTACATTTTATTTTAGCTTAATCTGATTTCATTACTTTAATTTAACGTGAAACTGGGGCAGTTGGGTGATAAATGTGTGAAAGAAACGGTTTTAATGCTAAAACATTCAGCTGATTAATTGATCATTTGTTCACATAAACAGGATGTGGGGATTAGCTGTTTTTTTCATGTTTTATATCACCGTAGACACAACAACAACAATTTTAATTGGACTCTGGGAACTTTTCTCTCTGGATTTTTAACTATTTGTTAAAACAAATAGATACTGTAGTTGGAGCTAATGATCTGACTCAGAAGGAACCAGACAGTGTAGTTTACAGAGATTTAAGAACATGAACGAACTGGATGTTTGAGTGTGTGTAGCAGCGATGCAGCTCCCTGACGTACCTGAGATTTGATGTCTCTGTGGAGAATCTTCCGGTCGTGGATGTGTTTGAGGCCAAGGCAGATCTGAACGAACCAACTCATGATCTGAGGAACACACAGCCCAGTTTTAATAAGTGTGTGTGTGGGGTTTAGGAATGAATGTGTGTGTGTGTGTGTGTACCTGCTGCTCAGAGAAGTGGACTCCTCTCTGCATGTTGATCTTCTTCATCAGATCTCCTCCGTCACAGTACTCCATCACTATATACAGGCTGCCCTTCTCTTTACAAACATACAGTAAACCGTATTAACTGAGTGAAAATCTGCTGATATAAATGTTTTCGCGCACGCACGCACGCACACACACACCCTGGAATGATGTGATGAAGGTGACGATATTTGGGTGTTTCATCTTTGACAGCAGTGTCACCTCTTTCTTGGACGCTTCCCTTTCCTTCACTGAGATCTGAGCAGTAAACACACTTGATTAATCCAACGGTCTAAATGAGCAGTAACCTACAACAGCTGGGTAACACCTACATCAAAATAAACACATGTTAGCGTCACCTACTTTTGTGAGGCTGATCTGTTTGACCACACAGCATCTGTCTCCACCTCCCCCTTTGTCCCTGACCAGGAAGGCTTTCCCAAACGCACCCTCTCCGATCTGCCGGACAACCTCATAGTTGTTCATAACAGGAAGAAAGTCCTGCATCAAAAAATACATTTGTGAGAAGAGAAAGTGTCTTCAAACTATAAAACATGTTAACTATAAAACAAATGACATAAAAACAAATGAGAAAAGTAGAAATGTTTTAAATCTGAGAAGCTGGAACCATCAAATATTTGGAAAAATAACTTCAATAAATACATGATTCAGATATGATCAAAATAGGAGCAGATTAATTAGTTAAGTGCAAACAGCAGTTAGTCAAAAACATACAAATTTAGTAGTTTAGTGTTTTTATTAGTGACATAATAAATTACACAGTCAAAATTTTTTGTGGGTTGTGTGTTTTATTTCATAAACTATTCTTCATTTGAAAAGTAATTCTGTCAGTTCAGTGTAGTGGAGTCAAAGTAGTGGCATAAAGTACTATAAATAAATAAATTAAAGTACAAGTGCCTGAAATCCTGTAACATTAACTATAGCCTTCTGTAAATAACAATACAACATATCTAGACCTAATGCTCTTAACAAATAGCAGCAGTAACAGCTATTAAATACGTTTTCGGGATGTAAAATTGACAATATTTGCCTCGGAAATCTAGTAGAAACTGTAGCTTAACGCTAGCTAGCTAACCGTAAGTTACTAGCTAACTACTGTAGTTAGGGATTCATTTAAAAAAGTGAATATTCCTCCACAGTAGTCAGTAACTTATATCAAACTAACAACAACATGTGCGGTGGTTGATGGCGTTAATCTTCATGCTGAGGTTAATCTAACGTTTATAAACCGTTAAAACGGGTTTCAGTTTTCACGCCGACAAGCCCGTTACCATGGAGACGGGTACACCTGTAGCCAGCGTTAATGTTAGCATGCTAACAAAAGTTCACTGTCGACGAGAAAACGCTCATTTTAATATTTTTAAAGTCTCCAAAGTCTCCGCTCACCTTTTCACAAAGTTTACTGCTCTCAATCGTTGAAGTCACATAGTGAAACAAAGCGACGCCAACGACGAAAGTCCCAGGACGCTGAAGTCCCTGAAAACTGAACTACGGCAAGCTGAAGGGGAACCCGCGAGGAATGCTGGGAGATGTAGTTGTAGCAGTTGTAGCAGTTTTAGTGAATTAGCTAAATTATACTCCTCTTTTATCAACACGGACAGAAGATAAACAACGGATGGGATTGAATGTTTTGATCAAATACGAGGTTTAAACAGGTTAATCAAATTCAGGAGGTCATGTCATTATTTACTTTCACTGTCTTCAACTGTCTGCAGCTTAACTAGCTTAATTACTTCCCCCACTGCAGATGTATAGCCAAACCCAACAATAAATTATTATTTGTATTGATTATGATTATTTTTCAACTTGCAATACTTGTTTTAATTCAGTAAATACTTAATTGATGTCCGGTGATACACTTGTGTTACAGCAGCACATAGGTAAAGAGAACAAGGTGCTATTTGAATACTAAAATAAATGATTACATAAAAGATAGTAAGCATTAAAAAACTACAATATATTTGCATTACAAATAACCTTACAACATATTAGTTTCTTTACAACGTGAAGGAAAGTTCAGCAGTTCGATTAGTGAGCAACATGATGCAGTGTAAAAGAGAAACTGTGCAGGTGCAGCTTTGTTAAGTGCAATATTAAGACACATACTGGTCCACAGCTGCAGAGTGTGGTGGAGGGTCCTTTTTATCTGCACAGTATTTTGAGTTATTTGGATGAAAACACAAACACACAGTATCAGCGCAGTGATGTCACCAATAAAGAGTAATGTATCTGTAGTTGTCTCTCACCTGTCGGGTCTGAAACCAGAGCCACAGGATTCCCTACGAGTGCAGACAGGATCCTTATTTAAATCCTCAGTATGGCAGCAGAGGTTTGGAGCTTTATTCACAGTCACAGATCATGTTACTGTTGTCACATTTTAGCCTTCACACCCCAGAATGAAATGTCAGGCAGCCGTCGTGGGTGTGTAGCTGAATGTTGGGGCTCCTGACCCGTTCAGGAATCACTTCAGTATGACATTTAATGACAAGCTGTAAATCACTTGGCAGCTTTTTTTTTTTTTTTTTTAATGGAAAACAGTTAAATTACCTCATAAAGAAACATGTATGAAGGACTTAGTTGTGTGATGAGCTGTTACTGACCACTGTGCAGCTGATTTTTCAAGGTGACCCTCCACCTGGACTGTTTCCCATGATACCCCTGTGTGAGTCCCTCTAATTAGAGCTTTTAATGAAGAACAAATTTCCACTGTGATCAAATGACATGAAGGTCGAGCACCGCGGTGACAGCTGATCCAGTCAAGCTGCACGTTCACTGCATCATCTCTTATAACAATACTACAAACAGTGTGTACTCAGGTGCTTCAGTAGAAGAGCGACTACACCGACTGGACAGGCAGCTTTTTATGGAGCCACATGGAAAAATTAAATAAAATAGTAAACACCAACTGATAAGTATTGATAATAATCAATAACACCCCTAATGATACAGGCATCAAACAAAGGCATCATTTTTTTCAAAGTTTCACTATCAGTGATTCAGCATGAACGCTCAGAAATAAACACAGACATCATCACTGTGTGTCGTTTGTGGTTTGTTTATTGTGTTGGTCTGTTCATATGTTTATAGTGATTATATACACAAATTAGTACAAGAAGAGTTATCCAAAAAAATTACACGTTCAAAACACAAAAACAAAACAAAAAACATACAACCATTATGAAAATGATTTTAATACAAGTGTATTTTGTCGTGAACTCTTTGCTGGGAACTTTATTTTTCTCATGTATAAACTTAATTTTAAAGCTAAACCAGAGAAGCACACATCCACACACTTATTTTAAGATCATTTTCCAGTTAAGAAAGAACTGGTGCAGTGTGATAACAGCTACAGCAGAGATAAAACCCAAAAGAACAGAAGTCTGTTTTAAACCAGGACAGGTGAAAGCTGCCTTCTCTTTAAACTGTGCAGACTGAGAGAAAAGACAAACTGTACGTCTACTCAGGTCTAACAAAATATATGTTTGAGCTATAATTGCAGTTATTTTGATTAAAATAATTTACTATTTTATGCTCAGCTGACTTTTAACTATGTTCTGTAAAGATGATGATAACAAAAAGACCCCCACCGTGCAGAAAGTGGAAAAACACACAACTCTTCAGCTTTTTATTCAAACAATGAATATTTCCCACACAGCCTCACGTTTCACTCCTCTCTCTCTCACTCACTCACTCAAACTGGCTGAAGTAAAGGACAGAGGACACAAGAAGACCAGGGAGGATTAAAAACACAACCCCACTGCACCCCAGTGACTTTAAGAGCAGCTGTGAAGCGACGAGGCGTCTTAAGGCTCACAAATCTTAGTCTCCACCACAAAGCTGTTCTCAAAGTGACGAATCTTGTGGCAGTTCAGAGCTTCACGTTTCTGCATACCTGTAAGAACAGCACAGGGTTTTATATCGTACATCTCAAAACCAGAGAACACAGAGTTATCTGAATGAGTTAGTGTGAACAGATGAATGGAGAGTGAACCGTGTCCTGTCCCTACCCAGGATTCTGTCTCTGCGCTGCAGCTTGTAGGTGTCTTTTCCTTGGCAGAGGTTGTAGATGAAGTATCCGAGCTGGTCGATGTGCTCCAGGCGCTCGGTCACCATCATCTCCTCATGGATCAGGTAGGACTGGGGCAGGTAGGTGCCGGCCTGGACACGGAAAACAAAACAATTAATACAAGAGCCCAACTCTGTACAAGACGGCAAAGACTGTTCTCTTAAAAATGTTGAATTGCCGGTCTTTTAAGTTTAGTTTCTGTCTGTCAGGTCTGCAGCAAACTGAGATCACTGAGCACACCGACGAACATGATCTGAATCATGTCAAATCTGATTAAAGAACCAGACTGTGGTCCGGTACCTTGACGTTGACGAGCAGCTCCAGGAGGTCTCTGGGGGGCATGACGATGGAGGTGTTGAGTGGGATGACGTAGCACTTGTTCAGATTCAGATCCAGGTAGGCGGTCAACCTCTGAGACCAGACACGAACAATTAGAGACCAGTGAATATAACAAACTGGATCAGTGCCGGTGTAAACAGAAAGAACCAGGCTTTAATTAGGAACGTTCACTTTAGACACAGCTTTTATTCCTGATGAACAGCAGCTTTAATGACCAGTTTGCTTTTCAGATTTAGACAAATATAAAGTATTTAAAACCAGCTCCAACGGATTTTAAATGCAAGTACTTTTACTAGTAATGAAGTATTTTAGGTTGTTGTACTGGTACTTTTACGATCAGAGTACTTCTTGTACTGCCTGTATTTGTTGTAACTGCTCAGTTACTGGTTTTTGTGCAACTGTTTACAGTAGAAACACTAGAATCCAGCTCTCACACATGAACCACTTGATGATTTACAGTAGAATTTAAAAGTCTTAAGTTAAGCTCTTTATCATTTCAGCGTCTCACCCGCTGGAAGTCGTGGACGATGTCTGCGGGGTCTCCGTCGTCGAACTCGGGCACGGGAACGTTGATTAGCTCCACCTGGTCACTCTCCAGCACCCGGATCGTCTCCTCCAGCTGCCGCAGGTGGAACTGGTTTGGCAGCTCCACTTCCACCTACAAACCAGTGAAACCAGTTAATCGACTGCTCTCTCATATTAATATTTAAGAATCCAGCTCCTGTAAATCATGATAACAACAGTAGGATCAGTCTGCAGACAGGCCTGATGTCACTGTAACAACCAAACCTAATGATAAAAACATCCGTTATAGCTGCAGTAATGTGGTTTGGAAGTGAGTTTAAAACTGATACGAACATGATCTGAAGTTGCAAAAAAAAAAAACACCAGTCTGGTTCAACTGTGTTGTGCAGTATCGTACCTCTTCCTCCGGGATCATGTAGTCCTCCTCACGGTACTGCACCCCACAATAATACACCTGGCCCCGCTGCACGGACGACAGACAGAAAAATAAAGAACATCTCAAAACTAAAGAAATCTACATTACAGCACAGTAATGACATAAAACCAGGCAAATGAAAATTCTGAAAAACAAACAAAACACTACATTTAAAACAAATTAGTTTTCAAAATCAAAGTCAAAGTGTTTTGAATTTTCAGATATCGAATCCTGGACACTGCACTTCATATGAGCCTTTATCTTTTCCCAGTTTGATATTTATTGCTGTGTCAGATTCCTACGGATCACTTTCACACTTTTCCTTCATTTGAAGGACACTCACTTGAGGACAGTGATGTCCACATTTTGGACAGAAGATATTTAAGAGACGACAGTTGCCTGTGTGTTGTTAACAGTCTTTTCTCCTGGGCCTGTGTGTGCAGTGTCGGTGAATGAAAAAAGCCCTTTTCAGACAAAGTTCCCAGAAGTAGCTCACAACCAGCTGCTTTCACCTAAATGCCTGCAGGTCGTAGAGGACCTTAGAGACTCTGTGTTTCTCTTCCTGCATACGTCGTATCACACAAGCCTGAATCTGACTGCAGTTATTAACGTGTTGTATCGTATTATATGTTGTAACATATCTTATTCTTCCTGACAGTTCTTTTTCCTTCCTCTTCCCCTTCAGAAGGCCTGTTTTTCTAGCTTCCTGCTTGTCTTCTGACGGACTCGGACGCAAACGTGTTTCTGCTGAGAGGATCTGTGTGAGTGGACACATTCCACACTGTGAGAAGGAAGAGTTGCACTGTTTGATGCATTTGGCTGAACGATAAGTTTTTAAAAAAGTGTGTTTAACCGCTCAGAGGATGATGCAGGTTTTTTTAAAAACAGTCAACTGTGAACTTCGTAATTCTCTGTAATGTGTGTTGAGCTTCTTCCTCTGTGGCACAGGGCTCCCTTACTGTTCAAGAGCTAATACAAACACATCAGTGAGTTTCACGTTTCTTTATTAGGAAACATACAGAACAACCATCGCTGTTTACTGACATGACTCAGGAGCTGCTGTATAAACCACATGTAGCTTTGGTGTATGAGTAACATACCCATAAATCCAGATTTAGACAATATCCGGACTTTCTCCTGCTGTGTTGCTGCATGTGTGAACGCACAACTCTGCACAATGTCTGGACCTGAGTCTCCAGAAATAGTCCAGAGTGCATATGTGAAAACAGCTCGAGTCTGAGATGTCCCACAGTGGCACACAGAATATCTCTATAACTGGTGTAACAACATGACGAAGTTGTCTTTGCATTCTTCATCTGTCCACATTTTGCTTTCTAGACTATTTGGACACCACAGTCTCACTGGGCTGCTGCTGGACTTCACATCACCTGGACATCAAACACTGTATGCTGGCTGTTTTCAGAGAGAACACACATGAAGGTCAACCCCCCCCCCCCGTGTTAAGCTGCGCCAGCTGCAGTCAGACTCCATGCAGTAAGAGGGAGGGGCCTGTTTATCCAACCTGCCCAGGTACAGTAGGTGGAGCTGGGACTAAAAAAAACAGCTCACACCAGTTTACCTGCTCCGACCTGTTTGGTTGCGTCACTTCAGTTTCTCCCGTAAGATTGAATGTTTTTCTGTTCTTGCTCCCTGAACACGGAGGTAAATTTATGTTTTGAAAAGTGTTACCAGTTTATTAAGGACTGCCTCGCTAACGCCCTACACACAGTTAATAATGTTTAGTTTTAGTCAACACTGCTGATTCAACTGTTTATTTTACCTCACTGTTGGAGGAGGTACTTTCCCACCCTTGAGGGAATGGGCTGCTCACCTCCAGGATGTGGTAGCGGTACACGTAGGCTCCTGTAACCACCAATGAAGCCAGCATGAGGGCCACACCCAGGTACGTGCACCAGCACCAGGCCCGGGACTGGCGACGAACCGGCAGAGCCACCTCCACATCCTGCAGTAGAGAAGAAGAAGAAGACATGAATGTTTTATGTTCAGATATTCATTGGACTTTTCTTTAAACCCGTCACACATGGTTCAGATGATACAGAGTTCTGTCTTTTCACAGAAACGTGTGTGGTCAAGCTTAAACAGGAGAGACAACAGCATGAAGAGAGACGTAGAATCAGCTCAGCGAAGGGATGGAAACACGACTGCAGTCACATTTTATTTGGACCTATTTCAGAAAATCGCCCGTAACCAGCCTGACTGGGTACAGCAGCAGCAACACTGAGAACTGAGTAAGTCATCATTTAATTTTGTTTCATGCAAAATAGTTCATCAACAGTGAAGTCAGCAATATAAATTTGCCAGGTTAACTCAAGCCAACACAACTAAAAACAACTAAATAACCAATTACACACATACATGTGTAGTTACAATGACAGAAAGAGAAACAAGACACTCAAAGACACATAAGACAACATGTAGAATCAGACATCAGAGCATTAATGAACACATGCCCAGTAGATTTTAGACATTTGTAGTCTGATTTTAAAGATGTTGTATGTTTTGTAGGATGGTTGTCCTGTTCCTCTGACGGCTGCCCTCATTGTACAGAGTTAAAGTCTCAAACCAAACAACTGAGTAACTCTCTGGATGATAATGGGTTTGTTATAGAGTCTTTGTTTACAGACTGAATCCACTGACAAACCGACGGCCTCTGTCTGACCTGAGAACAACATGAAGTGAAACCTGCCGGGAGCCTGGAAACTCTCCAGAGACCTGTGTGTGTGTGTGTTTAAACTGGATGGAGGCTCCACATCCCTTTTACAGACACTGAGCAACAGCGTGATTCATCACAGAGACTAACACAGACGCTGAAAATGACATTTCACTGTTCAACTTTCTCGTCTTTAACGTGGTGGCCGATGAAATACGAGTGTGTGTGATATGACAACATTTGGATGAGACATGTTTGGAGCGATCAAGCATTTGACTGAAGCTCTCAGCATCTTCTTCTGCACTGACTTATTATTACAGGTTTATTTATGTCTAATTATACTTTGCACAGTATGTTTTAATCTATTGTTTCTGTACATTTTAAATCCCCTTCCTGTGTCTTAACGTGTTTTATGTCAGCACAGTTTCTGTACAAATAAACTTTTACTGGTCGTGGAAAACACTGTCAAGAGAGAGAGAAACCTGAGATTTTGAGCTGTGCCGACAGAGTAAAGGAGGATTGTGAGCAAATATTCATCAGAGCAGGAGCGACTGGGCTTATCGGTAGACAAACAGCAGCCGGTGGACTCTGGCCAGGATAAAGACGCAGCTTCTTTCACAACAAGTCCCAACAAGTCTCCTCTTTTCATCTCATCCTGCTGAAAAGAAAAAAGCTTCCACAGAGCCGGAGAAACGCAGTTTGAGGTCATCATGAAGGGAAACAGCCAGGAATCATTAATGTGAGTGTTTCTGAAGCTCTGCTGCTCTGTTGTTGGTTTCGCTTCAGCACTGCGACTTTGTTTTAACTGTGGAAACAGAACCTGTGGTTTCCATTACAGAAACACTGCACGACAACATTTCAGTGTTTACTTTTAACACACACGTCTCCTGGATGTACATTTTAGTGATAAATGCTGGGTCTCACAGGGTTTATCTGCTGTCAGCTTCGTCTGCTTGTCAGATGTTGTACAGATACAACTGATGATCATTTCATTTACTGATGAATCAATCAATCAATTTTTCCAATTCAGGTAAGTCAACAAACTCAAAAATGAAAATGAAAAGTATGAAAAATGTCCGTCCAGCTCCAAACCTCTGGTTCTGACAGATTAACACTCATTGTCAAAAATTCACAAAGTTAATATTCAAAATACAGTGATTAAATGTTACAACCAGGTTATAAAAGCCAGATTATTCAATGAGACAAAAACTAGAACATAAATAATAAAGACTTTTAAATACATTTTAAATAAAGAGGTGAAAAAAGATCATTTAAGAAATAAAGTCAAATGAATATGTGTTGTTTTTGCACAATGACCACAATAAAGAGAAAATAACTACTAACTACTACTTGTTTTGTTTTTTTGTGTGAATTGAAATAAAGTTTTTTTTTTTTAGAGGAGGTGATGTATAATATAAAAGGGGTAACTTGTGCAACGTGTGAGACAGCGTTTCCACATGTCAGGTTGAGGAGGAAACTACCAGCTGTCAGCGTTTTCATAACCTGATCTGAGAGTCGGGACACAAAGCATGTCGCATCACATCTCCCCTCCTGTGAATCCAGGCTGGTTTTTACCTCTGTAAGGTCTGATGAGAGCTTTGATGTTTGGCATCAGTTCAGACAGTTTGACCTCAGTAATGATCAGAATGTTTGTTCCCTTCTCATAAATACAAGTACATGTCTTATAAATACATGTCCAAAATAATAATTATGGGAGACACAGGTGACAATGTGTCACCTGAAGCAGTGAAGCCACTTTGTGCGTTTTATTGTCACATGAACATTTTCAGTTTTCAGGATCCTGCATTAGACTGAATTTAACTTGGGCACAGTCGGACTTTGGTGAATCAAGAGTTAAAAGAGTTCCTAACTAAAGAATAAGTAGAGTTTGATGTTCTTATTTGCATTTTCTCAGTTCAGCCAGAAAACTCACTTCAGTTTTTGATAAATGTGAGGCTGAGGCAGCATTATCTGAGAAACTGACACAACAGGGGGGTTCAGAAGGAAACTGTTGAGAGAAGAGGAACTAAAGGAGAAGAGTATCTGTGAAGATTCTCAGTCATCCAGGTCATGGTTATCTCAAAAAAACGGTTTTTAATGGCAACTGGACTTGT
>JAUMHL010000014.1:1255360-1305267 GCA_032362345.1 Sandelia bainsii
GACTTTGGACCACTGAGCAACAGTCCAGTTCTTTTTCTCCTTAGCCCAGGTGAGACGCTTCTGGCGTTGTCTCTGGTGCTGGAGTGGCTTGACACAAGGAATGCGACAGTTGAGATAATGGATTTTGGGTTTTCATTTGCTGTAAGCGATAATCATCAAAATTAAAAGAAATAAATGCTTGAAATATATCAGTCTGTGTGTAATGATTCTATATAATATGTGAGTCTCACTTTTTTGAATTAAATTACTGACAATAATTAAGTTTTTGATGATATTCTAATTTATTGAGATGTACTTGTACAATAGAGCAGGTGAAGAATGGAGAATTTATTTTTTCAATGCGCTCCTGCAGGTGGCAGTATTGTACATTTGACCGGAAATCAACTCTAGAAGGAGAAACGTCACTTCCTGTCTTGCGCAGAAGCGACGCGGAGGCAGATATGGCGGCGGGTGTCGAGAAATCAACGAAAGAGCGGCTTCTGTCTGTTCTGGATGATTTGGAGGTTTTATCTCGGTAAAGTTAAACTTCGTGTATTGTTCTTTTTGCTGCGTTTACAGACTTTTTAAAGCTGTAGTGTAATCAGCTGCCGCGGCTACTTTCTGTCTCTTCTCTAACACTAGCCGTTGTTCGTCATTTACCCTCCGTGTGTTTTCGTTTCAGGGAGCTGATCGAGATGTTGGCTCTGTCCAGGGGTCAGAAACTGCCCCAGCCTGGGGAGGACACTCAGGTAACTCACCAAGGCCTCGGGAGAAGTCAGAAGTTAGATGAAGTCTCATAACGTGTTGTGTTGTTTCCTCATGGTCTGAGTGTTTCGTCCTCAGATCCTGGAGCTGCTGGTGCAGAGGGACCGGGAGTTCCAGGAGCTGATGCAGGTGGCTCAGCAGCAGGGGAAGGTGCACCAAGAGATGCAGCTGCTAGAGAAGGAGGTGGAGAAGAGAGACAGCGACATCCAGCAGCTCCAGAAGCAGCTGAAGGAGGCCGAACACATCCTGGTGGGTTGGTGCTTGACTTCAATGTGTTGTCTGAAACCAGTTGTCTTCATTTTTAGATGTCAGTAATGATGCGTTCAGGGACAGTCCTGAACAGAGATTTATGTTTGAAATGTTCACAGAGACACTCAATTATTATAAATGGTTTTAAACAGACCCTCAATGACTGCAAAGAGACACAAAGAATCACAAAATAATGTCCCTGTGTTGGTCTGACGTTGTTGAGCTGACATTTTTGTTTGTAATCAGAAATTAAACGTCGAGATGTTAAACAGCTTCACTCAAACAATGAAATCTCAGTGTGTTTGACGCAGATCTTTGCAGGTTCTCCTGTTGATATAAACCTGCTCATCTTCTGTCTTTGTTTTTTTTAATCAGGCCACTGCTGTTTACCAGGCGAAAGAGAAGCTCAAATCCATCGAGAAAGCCAGGAAAGGTGAGCTGACACACCTGATAGATCTTGAGGCTGTTTTGTGTCTGATGGTTTGTACTTGAATTTGTTGTTTTTTTTCATTCTGTGCAGGAGGCATCTCATCAGAGGAAATTATCAAATATGCTCACAGGATCAGTGCCAGTAACGCTGTGTGTGCTCCTCTCAACTGGGTACCAGGTAGGAACCTGTCACCTAGTTACCTGCTTATGTGTTCCAAATAACTCTGTATGTTGTATGTTTTCCATAGAACTCTGTAAGATCTTCACCTTACAAGCTAAAGTGCACTGAGATGATTTGTGTTGTGATTATTTATATATAAATAATATATAATCCTGCTCTTGTTATACATCACTAACTGCTGATGCTAATGTTTGTCAGGTGATCCACGCCGACCCTATCCCACTGACCTGGAAATGCGCAGCGGGATGCTGGGTCACATGGCCAACCTGCCGACCAACGGGGTGAACGGACACCTGCCAGGTGACGCTCTTGCTGCTGGGAGGTTACCAGGTGAGTTCATCTGCAAGAACAGGCAGATCAAACTTTTTAATAATCGACTTTAGTTGATGTAAATCAGCAGATGTTACACTGTCGCCTGTTAGAACAGACATGGAGCTGGACTCAGACCTGAATAAAGTCCCTGAGGCAACAACAAGACAGAGACAAGTTTCCTTTGCTCCTTCTTAGCTACTGACACGCTGAAGCTGCTGGAAGCAAATATGACAAGAAAA
Source organism: Sandelia bainsii (assembly GCA_032362345.1). NCBI lineage: Eukaryota > Metazoa > Chordata > Actinopteri > Anabantiformes > Anabantidae > Sandelia > Sandelia bainsii. The sequence continues at coordinate 1,257,515 of JAUMHL010000014.1, forward strand.
CAGCAAAAACAAGCAGGTGTCTGATTTTAGAACCGCAGCACATCTGAAGAGCAGCTTCACCTTTTGACCACACTCATCCTCAGGAGCCAGAAGCTCACAAAAGACCATCACTGATTCCATATTTACATGTATCCCAGTAAAAAGATGACAGCAGTGCAGGTCACAGAATAACCTCCAGCTCTCCTCTGTCTCCTCAGACGTCCTGACGCCTCACTACCCCTGGCAGTCCTCGGATGTCTCCGTGGGAATGCTGCCTCCTCACCACAGCAATGACTTCGGCCTGGAGCCTCCGGGTCACAACAAGGAGAACGAAGACGACGTGGAGGCCATGTCGACTGATTCGTCGAGCAGCAGCAGCGACTCCGACTGAAAGACTGAGAGTGAGTGTGTGAGTGGGAGGTCACCACAGAGCTTGTACATAAACTCATACATAAAACAACTATTGATGTTAAGCACGTCTCCCCTGCACAAGTGTGTGAGTGATGGATGAGCTCATTCCTAAAGTGAGAAGAAATTGATTTCTAAAAGCTCCAGTTTGTCATTAAACCAACATTATGTCAGCTGAAGTTATCATCTGTTTTAATTTTGTAGAATGAGCCAGTTTGTAAATGATGAATTTTCTTTATGGACTTCTGCACTGTGAACAAGGCTCCACTTTAAGTAACAGCATCACGGTTCATTCTGTGTGAATCTGCTTGGACTGACGATTGTTGTTTTGTTAGTTGGAGGGAAACTGGTAACAGACTGGTAGAATATTTCCCACCTGACTTCAGATGTTTAACTGTTAATTAAAAGGATATTTCCAAGAAAGACAGATGCAGTTTGTTGCTGGAACTTCACTTCCCCCAATATGTAAATGTTTGTTTTATGTAGATGCAGTTTCTGCAAACAGAGGACGACACAATGTCACGTTGGACAGAGATCCAGCAACAGGTTCTAAAGGAGCAGTTCTACATTTTGCTAAATACACTTCTTCTTTTTTCTAATAATTAACAGCACTCTCACATCTGAATGTTATATGTGGAGCTACTGCTGCAGTTGGACAAACAGTTTTTATCATCGGTTAATTTCTAAATTATTTTCTTGACTGATTTTTCACATTAATTTCACTTTCCTGAAGCCCAAAGTAATGTCATCAGATGGTTTGTTTTTTTTGTGCTACAAGTCCAAAACTCACAGATACTCTGTTAAGAGAAGAAAAAACAACATTTTCTAATTTGAGAATGAACAACTGGCACATTTGCTCGAACAATGACGATTTTCCAAGTAACTGCAGATGAATCTTCTGTTAATCAACCAATAAACCATCCATCCATTTTCCTAACCGCTTGTCCTCGTAACGGTCACGGGGGGGGGCTGGAGCCTATCCCAGCTGTCAAGCTCTGTCATTAACATGTTAATTTATGGAGCATTATTGTTTGCGTGTTTATGCTAAGCTAACTAGCTGCTGACTGTAGCTTCTTATTTACTGTACAGACATGAGAGCAGGTCTGTTTTTAAAGTGCACGTCCAGCGACTCCTGTGACAAACTTTCTACAAAATGACAAGTAAAAACTAAGGCCGTTCATATCACATTAGCATTAACCTTCACGTACTGATGGTTCATAGGTTTGTAAGTGACCTGTATCCAGATTTGGTGTAAACACAGTCCTGCAGATTTAACAGAAACAAAAATACATAGAAGACACAACAAATGTGACACATGTGAAAGTGGACCAGATCTGTTAGGGTTCGTTCACACTGCAGAGAATAAATCGGATGCAGCTGTGATGTGAACGCAGCCTCACAAAGACAAAGTCCTGTTCTACACTTAATATCCTTTTAAAACAAATGCAGATGTGACTTCTCCTGCTCTTTGGTGACACATTTGAAAGTGTGTGTGTGTGTGTGTGAGACTTACTCTAACAATGTGGACAAACGCTGTTAATTTACCTGTGTGTAAATAAGCTTGTACATACTCAGCCTTGTACATAAAAACCTTTTTGAATAGAAATTGTGTTTGTTTTCGCCTGTGGTTATCAGGAACTGTTAATCCTGTTAAGATCATGTGAAACAGCACCTAAAATCACAAAGACAAATTTCTTGAATGTGAAAACCTACTTGGCAATAAACCTGTTTGTGACTGAGATACAAGCACAGGCTGGATGTAGAGATCAGATACATTATCAGAACCACGAGTGATGAGATAAAACACTGATACCTGCAGTTAAAGCAGAAACCAGGTGAAATGTGAACAACATACAAAACACAAAATAACATTTGGTAGCTCACCCTCTGATAACTTCAGAATCAAACCTCAGTTATAGCAGTACTTTTACTTTTCATACTGTAAGTACATTGCTGATGATACTTCTGTACTTTTAAGTAGAATTTGGAACAAACTGCTGATTATGGCAAAGTAGGTTAAAAGCCACAGCCACAGTGCTACGTTCAGGATCTCTGTGTAAAATCCCAACGTCAATGATGGACAAAAGTATAAGAAACAATACTGCAACGTAGAAACACTCATGATAAGTGCTAATAGGTTCTGCATTTTCTTAACAAGTGTTTAGATCGTTCTTTAATTACAATAGTGCTCTACAAAAGTACAGAAGAGTGGGATCTAATTTTATTTGTCTTTAACTGACTGTGTTACCAAATAAGCTATATCAGTCATATTCAAAATTACATTAGTATGAGAACATGCTGTGTCAATTAGAAGTCTGCATATTTTGCATAAAAATTTACAATTTTTATTTTATTTTTTGAAATATCAGATGACTTACTGCAGTTGAGGTCATTTGTGAAATTGGCACTAAAAGAAAAAAAGAAAACCTATATAATGAAACATGTGTCATAACACTATTGTACCTTAAATCTTTCTGTTGATATGAATACATCTCACTTAAGATAGTCATTCTGGTCTAGAAACATATATGCATATATATATTTACATATATATAAATATCAATTAAAGGATGAGGCAATCTCTGTTTCCTTGGATATACTGTACCTTATGACACATTTTAACAAGCAAAGGACCAATATCTACACATTCACACAACTGAATAAACAGAGCAGGGTTAAGTATAACCTCTGTTACACTTAGTTAGCACTTAATTACGTTTCATTACTCCGTCTCGGTGTAGCGTTTATTTTGACATGATTCTGTAATTTCCGACAGTAGATTGAAGGCAGCACCGAGGAACCTGATTTTGCAGTCCAGCACGCATGCGCGTTACTTACTGCGCTGTAGAGGGAGACATGGCGGCGTCCCTGATCTGCGGCCGTTTGACGGCTAGCCTGAGAAACTCGGGGGCCAGAAACACCCTCAACTCCGCTTCCAAGGTGAGTGTGTGCCCGCAGTAAAGCGAAGGTCTCCGGCTCCGGTAGGTGTCTGTGATGGCGTCAGGTGTTTTTTGTGGCGACCACACCGTCCGCTCCGAACTGACAGGGTCAAATTTGACATTCATTGAGTTTCCGTTGTTTTGGCTAACATGCTAACATAACGCGGAGCTAGCTAGCGCGTTAGCCGGGCTGTCACAGCTGCTGAGCGGGCGAGACCCCGCAGAAACTCCCGCTAACGTACGCATAATCCGTTTAGCCTCCGTTTGCTGTGGCACATGGGTGCGTGTTATTCACGCCGTGTTTGGAGGTGGACACAGGCGGGGAAGGACCGCTCAGTGACCTCCACCGGAGCTCAGCGCCATCACATCCGTCCCGCTGCGTCCTACTGTACAGAACCGAGCGAAACCAGCAGCTGTACACCCGGAGACAGGCAGGGAGAACCCGAGGAGACATGAGCGAACATGTTCTGCAGGTCTTCAGAGAGTAGGAGCGAGTCACATTCAGCGGTATCAGTGGTCCACACCAGACTGAAGTACATGATTGTAATGTACTGCAAGTATGAAAGTACAAGTACTCCACTAACAAAGTGATTTCTCTGGGCATCACTGTGCTAAAAACACAGTAGTTTAACCACCACTGAAGCTGATGCTGTTGTTAACATGGACGTTTGAGTTTAGTCCAGATTTGTTCAACACGTCTCATAAATAAATGAAGTTTCTGCAGAAGTCGAACATGTTCAGTTTAATTCATGAACAGCTTCAAAAATCTGATTTCTGATAATTTACTGTGTATAAATCAACATAGATTTCACTTCTTCTCTTCACAAACTGAACCGTTGCTTAGTTGCATCAAAAAAGGAGATGTTGGAGGTTGCAGTTCTTTTAGTCTCTTTGTAGTAACTGTGGATCTGTATAGTACTCTTGGTTCGTCTTTGTAGTTGTTTTGCATAAAGTTTTGGTTGTTGTCTGTTTGAAAATACTCGTAATACTTGTATTTCTTACACTGTATTGATACTCGGTTATTTTTAGCTATTCTTATCACAACTGTAGTGATGGAAAATCCTTTACTCGAGTACAAAACAGCAGAACTACTCTATGAAAGTACTTCATAACAAGTGTATTTTTTCTCTGTGTCATACTGCAGTGTGTATACTACACAGCCTCACCAGCCACTTCACAGACCAACATCTTGTGTGGTTTTCCCAGATTGTGATGTGTAGTGTTGTCCAGCTGAGTCAGGCGGAGCCACGTTGTCTTTGTTTCATATCCTTTTAAGTTTCCACTGTTGCTGCAGACACTTCTGTGCTATTAGAAACTCAGCTTTTGCATAAAGAAAAGTCCTGCTTCTCCAACTAGCTGCTGAGTTTATCGCTGCACAGTTTATAGGTAAAAATTTGAGGATAAATTTGTGCTACGGGCTGTAGCTTCTTTGTGTTTTGAGATGATATCGTTTTAATCCTTCTGGCGTCTTTGGAAAATGTAAATAAAGACGTAATAAAAAATGTAGCAGTGGAAACTTTCACTTTTACACTTAAAGCCTGTATTTTGCTTCCCCTCCTGTTTCTCCAGGTCCTCGGTGGTTCCTCAGGTCTGTTTGGAGCCCATGTGTCCCAGCCGCAGCCCCCCCACCTGCAGCAGCAGCAGAGGAACCTCTCCCTGCACGAGTACACGAGCATCGGGCTGCTGAAAGAGGCAGGCATCTCTGTGCCTGCCGGCATGGTGGCCAGCTCCTCGGAGGAAGCCTACGCCGTGGCCAAGCAGATCGGTGAGCTGCAGCGAGGCTGCACAAACTCAGTAATCAGTGTCAGACATATTTACTGCATGTGTCATGTTTGTAGAACCTCAAGCAGGATCATTTTAGACCTGACAGGTGTTAACCAGCATTATCCTGGTCCAGACTGAATGTAGCCAGAAGAAAATATTGCTGCAGTTATTTTCAGTTTCAGTTGTTATTTATGTTTAGAGTGTGAAGATTTGTCGCTTTTTTCTGTTTTATTTCATAGTAAGTGGAAGATCTTTGCTTTTTGGCCTAAACGAGGCGTCTGAAGACGTCACTTTAGACTCTGGGAACTTGTGATAAGCAGTTTAAATCAATTTCAGTGATACCAGCAGCTTGACTGTAAGAACGTGGCTGAGGACTTTGGTTCAGATTAAAACATGAAGTCTGTACTGCACTTACAAAATGAAACCTTCTAGATACTGCACGTTTATGGGAGATATCGTCATAACTTTGTTGATCCTGTGACTTTTCGACATTTTCATTTGTCCTGTTCTTTGGTTTATGACCAATCTGTAGAACTAAAGGCCCCTGGATAAGTTTCCCATCCTCACTGATGAACTTTGTTATTTGTGTCATAATTTTCCTCAGTGATTTCTAATCCTGAAAGTGAAAAAAGAAGTGATTCAGCTGCAGGTTTGATTCAGGATGTTTAATACATTTGTATTTGAGTTTAAATAGAGAAGCAGCAGGAGGGAAAACAAATATAAATGATTACAGAAAACACTGAGAAAATGTAGAATGATTTAAGCTGCAGCTTTAGACCCTAAATTCTAAATAAAAAAATCACCACTAGTGGACACAAACACACAAAATGTCCATGTATTTGTCATTAAATGTCATTGATTTCCTTTTCTCTAAGCAAATACAAGCAGCTGAATAAGGTTTGTCTAAACTGTCTGATCGATGAACAAGTAAACAAGATTAAGGCGGTGACCAGAACAAACCTCTGAGCTGTAGTCCTCAGAGAAAAGATCCTGAAACCACCCGGAGAACCACGCAGGGCACTTTCCTGACGTCTCGTGACCTTTGTGTGTCTGTGTGTAGGATTGAAATAACTGAAGTCTAAACATAGCCCCCCCTGTGTCAGCCTCCGTGGTGTCAGCTGACACTCGAATTCCAGAACTCGACTTCCAGTAAGAAGTCGTACCATAAATCCACCGAGTCCTTTGACGCCATTCTCTAACCGACAGGAACTAAGTTCTAGTTCTGGGCCGGTTCATGGTTCAACTTGCAAACCTTCTGAGAACTAGGTTTGCTTCTCCTCAGGCTGGAGAGTCTTCAGAGAACCACGTCGTTATGTCACTGTACGTGTCTCTAAACAGCAGCTTCCAGCCAGTGTCAGGTGCTGCTCCCCGGCCTCTGATGGAGGCAGTTCTTCAGTCTTCCTCTCTGGGAGCCGGTTCTTTGGCAAAGGGTGAAGAACTGGAGACACAGTAGAACACTTGATAAATATCTCTTTGAATACTTTAATGACTTTTGTATTCTGTGCTCTCCCGACAGTAGCAGTAAGGTGGAGGTGAATGTTTTATCTGTGTGCTTTGATTACTAAACAGACAACAGTACCAGGATGGATATGAATAATACAATAAATATAAACTATTTTAGTTAAATTTCAGATGTTACTACAGTGCTGAGCTCTATTTAATCTCTCATGAACATCTCGGGTTCTAACTTCTAAGACGTACAAACTTAGTGTGTGTCTGTGTGTGTGTGTGTGTGTGTGTGTGTCAGGTTCAAAGGACCTGGTGGTGAAAGCCCAGATTCTGGCCGGCGGCAGGGGAAAGGGGACGTTCGAGGGTGGACTGAAGGGAGGAGTGAGGATCGTCTACTCGTAAGTGTTCGGCCTCTGATGTGTGACTGTTATAACTCTGAACGACCACGCTGACGTGTGTGGTTACCATGGTAACAGCAGGTGTGGGTTAATGTTGTAGCAGACGCACAGTGAGCAGCACACGACAGTCGGACACAGCAAAACAAGCTTTTAATAAGTTAGTTGGTTGGTTCTGTAAATTATCGCTCATTAAAGGTAAAGTGTGTAACTTTTTTTCAAATCCTGCTTTACTAGAAATATCTTCCGTTTTTACAGTAACTGTCCAGTAAACAGAAACCGGGACACTGTCGTCAGGGTAGAGGATCAGAGAAACCTGTCATTTCTGTAATATGTTTATTATCTGTTAATAAACAGCAGGTTTTTCTTCTGACAACGTGCTTCAAGAAGCAAACGCTATGTGGTTTTTCTTAACTGTAAAAAGCACACAAAGCCAACTAGGTCCAGTTTACAGTGTGTTTGTGTCAAACACAGAGTGCAGTAAAGTGTTTAATTACATATCTATTGTGCGTTTGTTAAATTGGATGTCCGCTCTGACACACACAACAGAAGAAGAAGAAAGTCGAGGAGCATCTTTCACTGTGCAGTGAAAACCTGTGAACCATGTTGTGTGTGTGTAACTTAATCCAGCTGTGATCCAGCTGTGGCAGAGTGAACAGATTAAATTACAAACAGCAACAGTTTAAACACATCCTCCCTGCTGTGTGTGAGTGGGTTGTAATCTGGTGGACTCCACCACTAACAGTGGAAACATTAGAGACGTAATGACTGTACTTTTTGTAATGTACTTGAATATTTTCTTTTCCTGATACTTTATACCGAACTGCATGTGGTCATAAAATACTTTGTTATAAACTAAATGACTAGTGACTGCGTTGGATTCTTCTTGCTACTTTGCACAAACTAAATAATTAATTAATGAAGAAAATGATAAGTACTCAACAAATATACAAATGTAGAAATACTTCTTTACTTTCTAAAAAAGTCACTGGATTTGTCTCGAGTTGCTAATAATAAAAATAAATAAAAACTGTTTCAACTCTTCTTGTATTTACTGTCAGGTAAAGACAGTGAAGGATTTTAGAAGCAATTAAGTTTTGTCTGCAATAATACACATGTGTAAAGTAACTAAAGGTGTGAAATTAATGTGGCACAGAACATCTACAGTATTTCTGAGTAGAGAGTGTCGTACTCAAGAACCTCAATTAAATAAATGTTAGTAACTGTTACACATTTTTTTTACCAACTTATGGTGTTTTATCAATAAAAAACTTCATTAATTAGAGAATAATCAGCAAATTAATTCACAATGTAAGTGATTGTTCTTTTACTGATATGATGTGAAACAGGTTTTAAATTGACGTCTGTGTCATTAAAACAAGTTTCATTTTGTGTAACTTCCTTCCCTCCTCGTCCTCCTCAGCCCAGAGGAGGCCCGCGACATTTCGTCCCAGATGATTGGTCGAAAGCTGTACACCAAGCAGACCGGGGAGGCGGGTCGTGTCTGCAACCAGGTGTTCATCTGTGAGCGCAGGTACCCACGCAGAGAGTACTACTTCGCCATCACCATGGAGAGATCCTACCAGGTGAGACGAACACGTGCACACAAAAGTATTTGTGTTGTTCACCTTCTGCTTTGCAGTAAATGAATAGATACAGAACAGCTGTTTGAACCCAGTGCCCAAAAACATCACATCTTCCTCACAGTTCAGTCAATATTGATGTGGTGATAAGTATTAAATACTTATACAGTGTATTTTTTACTGTATAAGTATTGTATATTGTGCTTTTTACTTCACTACGTTTATCTGACAGCTTCCTTCACATGATTCTTAAAACATAAGTATGATTATTTACTTTAGGTGCTTTTTGTATATTTTGGTCCAAATAATAGAAGCAACAGAAATAATAGAAACTAAATGTTGGTGATTTTTTTTTTTTTTTTTACAGTAAATGAGGTTTTTGAAGTGATTCTCTGCTCGAATCTGTTCGTGAGTTGAACTGAACAAGACCTGAACATCTGGACTGGACTCAGAAAATCACTTTGTACCTAAAGTACATTTTTGTACAGAATATAGGCAGTACTTTAACTCGTTTAAAGTACCTGAACAAGTACTTCTACTTGTAGTGAAGTACTTTTTAGGCAGTTACTTTTACTTGAATATTGAGCTCCTTCTGCCACCTCTGTTCAAATTTAGACTGAGATTTAATATGTATTATTTCCATTTTGTATTTCAAACTCAAACCTGTAGCTTTGCAAACAGAAATGTGCAGTTTTATTTTTATTTTTCTGGACCCAGTTTTCTTATGTTTGTTAGCATCAGACAACATAACTGATTATTATTAATATTATTGAGCTGCAGACTGATCTTCTCTGTGAACTTCTCCTGGTTAAATAAAGTTATTATCACCACACTGGACTCTGGCAAACTGTGCTGGACTTTAGTCTGTAGTTCTGACAATTGATAGAAAAATAACTTTCTTCTCTCAGCATTTAATGAGTCATCTTGTTAAAAACGGCTCGGTGTACAGTACAGGTTTGTGCTGCATTATGTCTCTAGATGGCAGCACAGTACTAAAGCTCTGAAGTGTGACAGTATTTTCAGAGGGAGACTGTGTCTCAACATCCAGTAAGTCTACTGTCAGCTGTCACTGATCAGCTGAATACAGACGAGGCTCCATGTAAATACAGTGAAAGCAGAAAAAACCTTACTTGGGCATTTTACTGATGGAACTTGTAGTTGTCGTTGTTGTTGTAGCTGTAAAAATCAAAATCCTCCCGTGAAACAGACGTGATGTGCTGAGCTTCCTTTATTTAAGATTACATGTCGTCTTCATTTTACTTCACACTTACACGAACACGACTTCTGTCGACTTAAAACCTCAAACTCAAACCAGGAAATCCAAGTTCCACAGACAAGTACTGCAGTAGCTCTTAGTATTAAACTCCTCCTCACCCTCTCTCATGTCCCACAGGGCCCTGTGCTGATTGGCAGCTCGCAGGGGGGCGTGAACATCGAAGATGTTGCAGCGGAAAACCCAGACGCCATTGTGAAGGAGCCCATCGACATTGTGGAGGGCATTAAGATGGAGCAGGCTGTCAAGGTACAATCAATAGTAGATTGAAGGAGCCACAGAACAGGCTGGAGATGTTCCAACTGTGTGGTTTGTGCTGCAGGAGAAATCGAAAAAGAGGAGGAAGAGGAGAGCCTGATGATGTGTGTCTAAATCACAAAGGGCTGTATTTCATTTCTCAGAGGGGAAACTATTTTCTGAAGAAGATACAGGTCCATTTTCTTTGTTACAAGTTTGAGGTGGAAAAAAAACCTCATTCCTCCCACCTTGTGTTTTCTTTCAGGCTTCATAGAAAATAACCTGTGTTTTCTGATTGTCTGCAGTTTAAAATTGGTGATTGCTGTGTAAATAATGGTCCTTTTTTCCAGTCAGATGGCTTTTTATAAATTGTTCATTACAGTCAAAAATATACTCTTTGGTTTGGGAGAATCCCACATATGACAAAAGAAAATGTTCAGTTTCCTGTTTTCAGTTTTACAGAGATGAGAGTTGGAACTTTTTTTCACTAAAGACATTTATCATTTCCTTAGTGTTGTGAGGCGTTCAAGGACAGTACAGAGTGTAGGTCAACAAAACAAAACCGAACTGTGGATTTGGAGAATGTTTACTCCCCTACACACGGTACACTTCACCCACACCGAGATGAGATTTTATTGATCCTCAGGGAGGAATTTACGGTGGCCCCCTGGAGACAAACGTGTACAAAAAGAAAATGCTGCAAATAGATGATCCTAAAGTGGAAGAAATAGAGCAAGTTTATCATCATTACAGCTACAGTGAATTAAAGGAAAAGATCAGTGATGGGGTTAAATACTAATAAAATTTAAATCAGTCAGTAGATGAATAAAAGCTTAAAAATTCAGCAGCTCACAAGCTGAAATAAAAGGTCACGCTCTAACAAACAGCAGCTAACGCTTGCTTAATAACTTGCATTTTTCACTTAGTCCACAGACTTCTGGGTCCACTTTAAGGTAACGAGGTGTTCTGCTCTGTGGGACAGAGACTGACAGATGAGTCACACTGAGTATTTGAAAAGCTGAAAACTTATTTTGAGAGAAACTGAGTGAGCCAACAAACTGCTGAGGAAAAAATGTTAAGAAATTAAAATGTTCTCTTTACTGTGGCTGGTATTATCAAGAAACTGGTGTTAAAAGTCCCTGTCTGTCCCTGTCAGTGTCTCTGAGGTCCAGGTGATTCTTTCCTGTAGAAATTGAATTAGTCAGTGACCAGGTTTAGTGCTGACCGCGGAGACGAGCGTTGTTGACGGTTTCAGAGCAGTGTTCTGACCTTTTACTGGTTTCACACGCAGGTTGTTTCACAGTCCTGAGGTTTGTTTGTTTTTTTCCTCTGTGGTTATTTCTCTGGACTCTCTGCAGTCTCTCGCAGTTTTTGCAGATGTGTGTAAACAGAAGCAACAAATCGGTGAATGAAGGAATCAGCTGCTTCTGTAGCTTTTTACACATCTTCACAGACTTTGTGTCCTTCTCTCTCCTCCTCTCTCTGCTGCCTCTCGTCTTCGTTTGTCTTCCGTCTCTCCGTCTCCTCTTGAGTTTGAGTGTAATTGTGCGGCGCCTCTCAGCTTCGAGCTCTGGATATTGAATATGTTGGTTATCATAGAGAGCAGAGGCTTGATTTATTTGACAGAGAAGAGGTGCTGATTGCAGGGCTCTCCATGTCCCTTCACTCCTGATTCCTTTTTTTAACCACTGAGTCCACGTTTGTAAAAGTGCGGGATGGAAAAAAACACCAGGTTTTCTGAGTCATGGAGAAACTACTTTTCTGTTTGATAATGTTTGTTTTGATGTTTCACACTGAAATGAAATATTAATTAACATGTTAACAATATGTTTTATACGACACATTAATGGTAATTTACCCATTTTCTGGTAACAGTGGCCAAAAATATCAAGATAATGGAGTTTTTTTTTTATATTTACCTTACCTTTAAATACCTTACATTTAACTTTTTTAACAGTGCTGGAGTCTGCAAAAGCAGCAATAATAGAAATAACATAATGACTGTAAATAGATGCTTTCTTGTAGCAATTAAATATATTTGTTCACAATCATTGTTCTGTGCAGAAATTCAGTCCAAGGTTTATGTGAAGCTTCAGTTCAAGTTTTTGTTTTTTAGGAAACATAATGTGATGCATTATATATCAAAACGCATATCAGAACAATTTAAATACACACACACACACACAAATGATGCAATTATTTAGAAATACACACAAGCAACATCTAAGTTCACAGAGAAAATAGGATTATGTATGAACAGTGTGAAAACTGTTTTGTCACTCAGGTCACAGTTTCCTGGAGATAGATTTTTATTTCAGAGTGCAGAGACTGATGCAGCAGCGTGCAGACACCACAGGGCTTCATCACATTTCAAAATTTGTTGTCACACGTGTCTCACATTGTTCTAAAAAATAAAGTGTTTTGCTGCTGCTTGTATGTAATGTACCTACAGGTATGTCTATCTTTAGGGGTTGAACTGTCCATCAAAGCCCAGACTGTGCAGTGTTGAATGGAGTGTTTTGTGTTGCTGCAGGTAGCTCAGAAGATGGGCTTCCCGCCGGCGCTGGTGAACGAGGCGGCGGAGAACATGATCAAACTGTACAACCTGTTCATCAAGTACGATGCTTCTATGGTCGAGATCAACCCCATGGTGGAAGACTCCTCTGGCATCGGTACGCACACACTCTCAGGATCAGCAGCCTTATCTGGAGCACCGTCTGAGTGCATTTAAACCCACATGATCCACCCAGACATGATTTGATCTGACAGTGTTTCCCCTCTGATCCTGTGCTGCTGTGCTGCATTCAGGAGCACACAACAGCAACAGAAGAACTTTGAATCGTTAGGTTTACTCACGTGTTTACCTGGAGCGTTTGACACTTGCAGGGCTCTGGAGCCTCAGATTCCTGTAGAAATAAATGTGGAAGAATGAGTTTGACCCAGGATGCTGCTCAAATCAGGCATGGCCAACGCTGGTCCTCCAGAGCCACTGTCCTGCTTATTTTCCAGCCATCTCTTCCCCGACCTTCTGCTGATTACTATGATCAGGTGTGTTCAGCCAGTCGGAAGCTGTAGCTGCAGGTGTGGCTGTTTGCACCAAGAGAGATGTAAACACGTGTGGCAGTAAATGAGTTAATGAGCCTGACACTCACTTGTGGATCAGAGCTCTTCAGACACACTCGTATGAAGAGGAGGCCGCTGACCTAAATGACAAATACAGTTCTCAGATGAACAGACGTTAGCTTCTTATGCTGCAATAAGTCATTTTAAACTGTACTTATAGGAATAATAATATATCTAAATGTTACTTTTCCATGAGATGTGGTTCAGACATTGTTCCCCTCTGGATCCTCTGACGTCTCATCCAGCACCATCATTGGGTCGTCCTTAAAAACTGGTGACATTCACATCAACCTTAGCTACGACATGTTAGAGCAAACAAATACTTAACTAAGATGGTGAACGTGGTAAACATTAAATCTGCTAAACATTAGCATGTTAGCATCCTGACATATAGGACGAGGCATCATATTTATGAAAACACAAAGGATCATTCTGAGATGATTTTTTTTTGTCAATTATAAATACATATATTCTAACTATTCTAAATTATGTTGTTCTGCCAAGTTGAGCAAGTGCTCAGGGAAAGATGAGCTGAGATGTGGAGAGACGGTCAGTGAAAGGGCAAATGAGTCACACTGCGCCTCAGAGGTTTGAACACAAAGCTGCTGATATATTTATTTAACACAGAACAGAACTTTGTTTGCTCAAACTAAAATAGTCTATGTATGATAATGTGTCTTTGAAATATTATTTATGTGCTTTTACTACTTTCATTCTAAACACTGGTCAAATTTCTTACTATAGTTTTCTCTCTGGACCAGACGTATTTTAAGAGACAACTGCCGTGGAAACTAATAATGAGAAAGGAGACTGTTACCAGGTGGTGAGCTGGACTGAGTACACTGACCTTTGGTTTTTAATTTGCTCGTGTTGCATAACCAAGAAACGTGTAATTACAGAAAATGTCAGGTTGTCACATTTGACAGATTTCACCTTCAGCAACATGTTCGTTGGTCGGTTGTTTATAATAATTACAGCTAATTATCATAATAGTAGCTTTGAGTTCCCTGTATAGCAGCCAACAGGTCAAAGAAATACTGTAGGTTGAAGAGAGGAAGAAAAATAAAGTTACTTTTGAGGTGCTCTTGAGCAAGACTGACGTGGACCATAACAGTCCTGTAAAAGCTGATGCATAAGTCACCTCCCTCTAAACGGATAATGGTTTGAAATGGGGACAGTTAACTGGAGAAAGTTGCCAAACTAAATCTGAAGGTGGAAAATGTAATTAAAACGTTTTTGTTTAATGTTTCTGGATATCATCGTGTTCTGTAGCAGCAATTAGCAGCAAGGACGTTTTAAAAGCACAGATTTGCTTTCTGGAACTTGATCTTTAACAATATTTTTTAGAACGTTGGCAACACAATACGTATAGGAACAGTGTGTAATGGGTCACGCCTGAAGTCCCATTCAAACAGGAATAACGTCACGTTCCAGACGACGTTTGAAACCACGTTCAAATCACACAATGTGACATTCAACAGGACAAAGCCGTGAGAAAACGAGGTAAAAAAAGTCATCAGTCATAACCCCATTAAATCTGAACACACCAGTAATGTGTTTCTCCAATAGCTGATTTCCTATAGGTCATGTCAACAGAAACCTGGTTTCTGTACTCGGGGTAGGGGATCAGAGAAACCCGATTTCCTCAGGTTACTATGTGCTGTATACATGGTCCATGTTTCTGAACATGTGAAGGACAAAAGTCTGCAGACAGAGAGAGAGTGGTGGAGTGTCTGGATGAAAGGAGCGATCATTACATGGAGCGATGCCTGGTCAAGTTTAAATACTTCCAATTAAAACTGGAACTAACACAAAGTGGCCGTAGACGTCTAAATACGTTGAAACAGACAGTTAAAATCTGTGAGCTGTGCTTACTGAGCTGCTGCATGTACAGATTTACAGTAGCCAGGTTACTAAGTGTATGTAAACTCATTATCTCAGATGTCCATCTAGAATAAACTAGTTCAATTTTTTCTTTGCAAAAATACATTTATTAACTCACAAAATATCAGATCATGTTCTTCAGGCATCATCTTGTGTTAATGCCACAGTCTCACGTGTCTACTTGTCAACAGTGATGTGCATGGACGCCAAGATCAACTTTGACTCCAACGCAGCGTACCGCCAGAAGATGATGTTCGAGATGCGGGACTGGAGCCAGGAGGACCCCCGAGACCGGCAGGCTGCCAAAGCCGACCTCAACTACATCGGTCTGGATGGAACTATCGGCTGCCTGGGTCAGTGCTGAGCCTTTAGTTTAGCATCCTCCTTCATGGCTAAAATCAACGTTCAGCTCTCAGTACTTTGTAGCTTCTGTCTGAATCTCGGTGGTTTGGAGTTTAGTTTCCTCCTATGCTGTTTATTTTACTTTCTGCTGACACAACTGAACCTTTATATCAAACCGCTGAAGCCTTTTTATTGTGAAGGAGTTTGAGGAAACATATTGTGTTTGTCAAACCATCAGTCATTTAAATGACGCTGATCACTGCTCTTTGTTCTTCGTAGTAAACGGAGCAGGTCTGGCCATGGCCACCATGGACATCATCAAACTTCACGGGGGCACGCCGGCCAACTTCCTGGACGTCGGAGGTGGAGCCACAGCTCATCAGGTGACGGAGGCCTTCAAGCTCATCACCTCAGACAGAAAGGTAAGAACACACCTGGTAATTCTGTTATTTGCACAATAAATAGGAAGCATAGCATAAAAAACAGGAAACGGCAAGCAAGGCTCTGTCCAAAGGTAACACAATCCAGTAAACAGTAAATTATCACGCATGTTGTGGTGGTGTCGCTCAGGTTCAGGCCATCCTGGTCAACATCTTTGGAGGCATCATGAGGTGTGACATTATCGCCCAGGGCATCATCATGGCTGTGAGAGACCTGGACCTCAAGATCCCCATCGTAGTGCGGTTACAAGGTAAAACCCACACGAGACACGTCAACTGTGCAGCTAGTGTCTGAAAACCTGGAAATCTGTGATGTGGAACCTGGAAAACTAGTCGCACAGATGTTGGTGCAGGACAGTTTAGGAGTCGTCCTCCTGGCACCACAAGTATCCACACTTAAATTTAAGGAGACGTTTCATCAACATGCTGAGGCCCCTGCAGCAGCATGTTAACGCTACGTGTCTCATTCTTTTATTTTCTTAGGGACCAGAGTGGATGATGCCAAAGCTCTGATCGCTGCCAGTCCGCTGAAAATCCTGGCCTGTGACGACCTCGACGAAGCTGCAAAAATGGTACACACTGAATGAATGTAACCTGACACACTTTCACACACTCCACTGTGTACTGTAGGTAGACACACACACAGACAGAATGTGAGGAGAAATGTCACTTTGGCTTCATAACATGTAAAAACACGTTCTCTTTTACTCTTTGCTGTGTATTTGAGATCAGCCTTCTCTCAGTCTGTGTTTGTGGGACTGTGACATGGAACAAAAACAAATGCAGACTTGATGTTCACTGACTGCACAACTCAAGAAACATTTTCATACCAGATAGTAACAAATAGAAACCAAAAGCAATTCAGTCGACAGGGTTTGTAGGATCTTTAGTGATGTTTTGTTCAGTGCAACAACTTCACTTAAAAGACTTGAAATAAATGAATGTCTGGAACAAAGAGAAACACACATATGATATATTCTAAGATATTATATTTAGAAAAGTTACAAACACTCACATTAAAAGCATCAAACTAGTATAATGGTCACACCAAGGTGGGAACAGGTGAGGGAGATTTTTCTAAAAAAGGTTCATTCATAGTTTAAAAAGTGGAAAACTTCATCATCTAAATACTGAATTTAGGTAACATTCTGCCATTGAACAAGCTAAAAAACTAAATTATAATATAAAAATGCAGTTAAATGTATTCAGGGAACATATCTGTAGATAAATGCCTCGTCTCGGCTGGTTTTTGTGTCTTATTGTCTAATTCTTTGGATTGTAGATGAATTTAGTTCTTAAACTTGTTTCTTTGACGAATCGTAAATGTCAGATAACACAGACAGAACATGTAAGAAGCTTCCTCCTAACGGCTGAAGAACAGGTTGAGCAGATAAATCGACTTTAGAAGCAGAGATATTCTGCACACTGCAGGAAACTGATGAAGCTAAATGTCTTTTTATGTCTGTCCTCAGGTGGTGAAGCTTTCTGAAATTGTCTCCCTGGCAAAGGAAGCTCAAGTGGACATCACCTTCCAGCTTCCCATCTAAGAAATCCACCTTAGGACCCCCCTCCCTCCTGCAGCACTTCCTATCTCACACCTCCCCAAACACACCCACCGCCGCCACCACCACCCAAAACTGACAGAGACGGCGTCGGAGAGTTTTGTCTTTCTGACTGTGGCACGATGGCAGCAACAGGCTTCACCTAGTTTAGTCCCGCTGGGACGTCGGGTCTCACACCTGCGTCTCCCTCCATGTTTCCTCTAACTTATGTTGCACTTGAGTCGATACGCACAAACCCCCCCCTCTTTCACTCACCTCCACACTCTGAGAGGGAGACTCGCGGCGAACCAGTGTGTTCACAGACGAGCCGAGTCATTTTTCTGTCATTTCAGATTGAAACAACTGACGAAGCTGCTCTCGCTCACGTTGTTGTGTGTTCAGCTGCAGGACGACGCCTCGACAGTATTCAGGAAAACGGACCCGCTCAGTTCCATAAATACACACACAGCTTTGCATGAGTGCCTTTCCAGTGTGTTGTCTCCAAGTAGAAATGTAACACAATAAAAGAATGGAGTCGTTTCCATCCTGCTAGACTTTGTTGAAGTGTTTGAGCAGACAAAGCGGCTGTAGAGCAACATGCTGTAAAACAATGATCACATTTGTCTGAGCTGAGCGTCAGCTTCAGGAAATAGGCTCAGTTTATCTTTAATAACACAACAGAACAGTGTTCAGACACACAAAGTTGTTCCCTGCAGGCGTCCTCGTGTTATTCACCTCCTGTAGGTGCACGTGTTCATCACGGAGCAGGTGAAGACACTCCTGCTGTATCGTGACAGTTTAATGTATATCGTAACTACACAAACACGTTCTCACTCAGCTGATGAAATCTAGTGATGCAGAATGTGTGGGATTCATTTGTGGAGATGTTACTGAGATATGTGTCTGAGCTGATGGAATGTCATCTGTGGTGGAGAAACAACACTTAAAAGAGCAGTGTCCTGGATGATGTAAAAACCACTAGAGGTTAGTGAGACTTTGTTTTAGTTCTTATTATGGTCAGTCGACCCTTTAAGCTTTATTTATTAGCAGCCGCTGAGCAGTAAAAGATCCTCAGCCCTCCTATATAAGACACCTGAACGAGACTTGATGCGTTTTTAAAATTCTGCACCAAAGATATTTTTATTATTGATTAAACTGCTAATTATCTTATTATGGAGCATCATAAACTTAGTAACAAATCGTTAGTTCTCTGCTCTTTGTGTGGTTGTGTTTAGCATCTTTGTCTGATGCTCTGTTCTTTCTAACATTAAAGTTAACACTCACTTTAAGGCCCAGGTGTCCCCCTGGGTTCCCACATTCACTACATGGCTCGTTGCTTCCTTCCCATAGCAACAGATTTGATCACCTGCAGATGAGTAATTCACTTTGCTATTCTAAACTTTGTTGTTTGATTTAGTTTAACCCTTAATTGCTGCCAAACACCAGCTTTAGTTTTGAGGAGTGTTCCACCAAGTCAGAGCTTGTCCCTCCAGCATGGTCTCGCCTGCCTTCACACACCGTTTCCCCTCAGCTCTGTCTGAAGTCGTAGCTCTGACACCTGTGGCGTGTTGATGGATGCAGGGACCTGTGCGAGTATTGATCAGCTGTGGAGGAGCTTCAGTGTGATCATGTTGAACAGAGGTGATGCAGCTGCTAATGTCTTTAAATTAACTCCATGAATTATTCAGTGTTCCTGCTGCGCTCTACTTTTCCTTGGAAACGTGCAGCCACTCGAAGCTGAGTCGGCTGAACATTGAATCTATTTGTTCTTGTTCCTCGTGTTTGTCACTCTGTTGAATTTCAAAATGAGCCTGTTTTCACATGTGAATCCTGAACCACAGAGTGGAAAAGAAAGTTACAGGAAACTGATAGACGACGGCTGGAGACACTGGAGATTCGTGTGTTTGTGTATTTGGTTTTACTGTACCCCCCTCTACAGAGAAACCGGCTGCTTCAGGGACGTCTAGAGTTGCTGCCGCTGTGTTTTTAATCTGCCATCCTGCCACAGTAGTTGAGTTTAGTTTTGTTTCTGGATGTAACATGGCGTCAGTAATGTGGCTGTGTCCACTCAGCAGAACATTAAAATCACTGTAGTTGTTTTCCTTCTCCTCCAGCACTTCAAACACAAGCAGACTTTGTGAATCGTATGTCATTTATTATATCTTGTAAATAACCAATCTGAATCTCACTCTGTAAAATATTTATGCTCCTCTCAAAGAGTACGACAATGGAAGAAAAACAATAAATGCGGAGAACTCAGAAGTTTCTTTTGTCCTCTGTTCTTCCCTTTTCAGACTCTTATCCAACTCTGCAGGCTTTTCTTGACAAAGATCAGCCTTTCTGTGTGGAGTTTGCATGTTCTCCCCGTGTCTGTGTGGGTTCTCTCCGGGTACTCCGGCTTCCTCCCACCATCCAAAGACATGCATGTTAGGTTAATTGGTGACTCTAAGATTGTGACTTGTCTCTACGTGTCGGCCCTGCGATGGATTGGCGACCTGTCCAGGGTGTACCCCGCCTCTCGCCTGATGACAGCTGGGATAGGCTCCAGCACCCCCCGCGACCCTTACGAGGACAAGCGGTTAAGAACATGGATGGATGGATGGATTTAATGTACATTAAGCTACACAACAGTAAATAAAGTACTTAAAATGAGTACAACTTTAAACAACTACATGAATGAAATACACATTAATGTACAAGTACAATTTATGACAGTAAAACTGCATTATTAGTAGAATGTTGGACTTTTCATTGTAATCCAGTATTTCTACAGTGTATTCATACTTCAATTAAAGATCAGAATACTTGGTGTGGCTCTGGACTGTATTCTGTGGTTTTAATAACGCTCTGATTACAGCTTCTGTGATCCAGGGTTGATGAGCGGAGTGGGTGTTCAGTGTTCCTGCAGGTTGAAGTGATTATGATGATGATCCAGCCTCTGCTCATGTACGTTTAGAATAAATAAACAGCACTGACTTCTTTTAAATCTGTAATTAATTGATTAATGGTTTATAAGTGATTTACCTGTAGCTCATCTCTTTGATTCAGCTCTGAGACGTCCACTTATCTTCTGAGAGCTGTGTTGCTATAATCATTCATTGACTTAATTATAAATGTGGGTAAACAGTTCATTACTAGTGAAGAAGTCAAGTCAATGTTAGCTGTGCAGCAGGTTCAGGACAATAAGTTTTAAATGCTGATGTGACCTGTTTCTTTGGCCACAATTGTAATAAAATAATAAAGAAATTATAATTAATTATAGTGTGTGAAACAAGTTTAACATTTTTATATAATTATCAGGAAATTTGTGAATGATGAAGACAATATTTCACCCAGTTAAAGAAATTTTCCTGAGCAAAAACAAGCTAAACTAAAAAATATATATAATTATAATAATTTAGGTACATTTCCAACTTTTATGTGTCTTTATATTAGTAACTCATCATATCAAATCATATCTTGGATAAAACATGGTATAGAAGGAAAGATATGGTTCATTATTTCTGTTTATTTCACAGTGATTGGTTGAATTTTTTTTAATAGTGTAACAAATTCCCGTGTAATTATATTAACATTAAAAATTTGAAAATGGTTGTAATTGAATTTAAATTACCAGGTAATTATATCAATATTTAAAACATATTTTACAGTAATTAGTTGTAATTTCATTTGAACTGTTGTTGGGTAATTATGTAGTTAGTGGGCTGTAATTAGTACATCAGCATAAAGTTTTTCACATATTTGGTTTAAAATGTTGACTTGATGTTCTTATAGTTCATTCATTCATTATCACCATCATCTCAGTCTGGATCACAGATGTGAACCTGGTGTTGGTGCTGAAGTCAGTGGTGGGTTCATCCTCTCTGCACCATCAGTGGTATCATTCTTTCCAGTACTTTAGTTTTCATGTTCTGTAGACTGTAGATTACTGTAATTTACTCTATTCTGGACACATGCACTCAGTTTGATCAGTGTTTTTGTGCTGATTCTGTTTATTTTAACCACTTATTTGAATGTTTCCGTTTCTACATTTACTGAATGAATAACTGAATTACTACTTTCTTTGTCTTTTGAAGTGTCAACACGGTTCACGTCTGGACTCCCACGTCCTCCCAGCAGCAGCAGCAGCAGCTGACGGCGACTCTGCACCGTTCACATGTGAATCCTAATCTGCCGCCACCGGCTGTTTGGAGCTTTGTCACAGCGACGTGGGAGGAAAAGGGAACAGGCGATGAGCTTAACGGCATAAAAACAGCACAAGCTCACTCAGGAAAACAGTGTGAAAGCAGAGAAAGTCTCTTCAAATCTGTTACCAGGCATCTCCTCACGAGACGAGTTTGACCAATGTTACTGAGATATATATATATATATACTACACACATCAGGCTCATTATTTATTTTTAACACGTTTCTACTTGTCCATCTGAAATGAGCTCGGGTCCAGAGAACTCAGCAGCGTTTCTGCACAGAACTGATAATCGGCCTCCTCGTGTAACACAGTTTCCAACATCTGACCGACAGAACACACTCACAGAAGACGTCTGATTTAAGGGTAATGTAAGTGGAGACGCTGGTGGAGCACAAACAAATATCGGTAATAAAAATGCAGGAACAGAATAAAATGAGATGCATTTAAATGACTTTACTTTATACAGGAGAATCCAGTTATCTGGATGAGGATGATCAGTTTCTAAAGCCACCGCTGAAGAACAGGATCATTTCAACATTTTTATATATTTCACTGATTTCAGGTGAAAATGATGAGACTGGTGTGATGATGATACATATAGATATATATATATATTATTAGTTTAGAGTTTCATCTCTGAGCTGCTCAGACAGTGATGGAGGTCCAGGTGCAGTGTGAGCGTGTGCAGGTACAGGCTCAGCTGGCTCACACTGATAAGAGTTTAGAGCCAGTTCATTTAGTGAAGTTTAGCCCCAGTGAGCTGGAGGCTGGACGTGTGTGTGTGTCGGTCAATTTACTACATTCAGAAAAAGTAAACTGGCTTTTTGAGAATGTGAATAATATTTCTCAAAGTTTCCAACAGATTCAGTCAAGAAAAAAAAAAAAGAATTAGTTGAAGTTTGAAACCTGACACAGAAACTACCCAGCTCATAACGGAGGGTTAAAGCAGGAATTCAAATCTGAATTTCAACAAAATGCAGCAACGGCATCAAGAACTAGACAACAAGGCTGGAAATAAAATGTAGATACATTCAGTGTGTCAGTAATCTGTAAATATCTTTGTTCCTCTACAGTCTGTACTGACTCCCTCTGCCCTTCGTTCTGGTTGTGTACTGATCATTTTTATGACAGAAGGTTTTTGTGGGGTGGTACGTGAGTGTAAAAGTCACATTTGTTACATTTGATCTGATAATTTTAGCCATTACTCTGAATTTTAAAGCCAGAAAAACATTTCTGTTTGTATCATCTTAAAAACTTGTGTAATCACATTAAAGTAGATTTCTTTAGCTCAGAATGAGTCTTTTATATTTAGATACTGTAGAGAGCAGGTCTCTGTTTATGGTCAGTGAGTCTGTGGCCTGGGGGCAGATACCATCATAAAGACCTGAAACTAAATCATTTAGTGGGAACATGATGGTGTGAAGTTACTGGTGCATATTTGATGTGTTTGACTGACGTTTTGATTCGATGCAGTTCATCAGTCAGAAAGTCGTAAAGATTGAGTCTGTTACTGTACCTGTGCATTCGTTTAGACATTTAGAAGCACTGCACAAACAGACTCAACCATTCGTCTCATTAAAACGGTTTCACATGGAAACAATGAAGGTAAAGTTACCTGCCCTGTTTGGTGGTCTGGGTTTCACAGAGGTCTGGAAACACAACGAGAACATTAACTGCATTTCGTTGCCTTGTACTTGTACATGTGTAATGACAATAAAGTTGAATCTAATCTAATCTAATCTAATCTAATTAACAAACACCTGCTCAGTGCTCAGTAGACTTTTTCTTTTTCTTTTCATTTAATGTGAGGAGCAGAAGGTCTGATTCACCTGCAGGAGTCTGAACTCGGAGGATTTACAGTAGAGCTGTGTCTTGCTAACTTTAGCTGGTTTCTAAAACAGAACTGACAAGTTGTTGCTGTAAATTCTGTGCAGAGGAGTTTCTGTTGCATCAGGCTTGTTGCAGCTGCTGCAGTGACTCCACACAGATCTCGGCCCTGTTTCATCTGCTCATCATCTCTGTCCAAACATTCAGACGACGACTGGTGAGAAGAGAAATCAGTAGCAGCGGCAGATGTTTCCTGACTGACCATCTGTCTCACATCACATGGTCAGGTTGGGTTTTATGAAATGAGAGGCTGCGAGTTTATCCCAGGAAGAGACGGAGGCATTCCTGCTCTGTAAATGTTGTTTTACATGACGGCAAATTTCACTTAAAAAGAAACCAAACCGAGCAGAAGCAGAGAGCTGCAGAGAGTAAAGACCAGCAGCAAGTTTCCCTGTGTTTGTTAGAAACCATCACACATGGACACGTGCAGGTTTCTTCACCTCCATGATTGAAGTGAATCACACACACATTGTGTTTCCTGCTGCTGTGTGTCTGTGTAGTGTTTAAAGCCCATCTGATCTCATTTAAATGAGAAAATCTGAATGTTTAACTATGTGGTTTTGTTTTTTGGATCATTTTTAATTCACATAAATACTTGCTGTGTGTATGATTTTGCTTTTAGTGCTCAGTGAACATCATCAGGAGCCTCATGAGGTCTTCAGCTGTGACGACGCCTCTGTTTTGCCTTTTGATGATCATGAAGTTCTTCATTTCTAAGCACATACATCACAAACCCGTCTAAACTTGTACAGTGAGTTGCAGTGTTTTGACAGATGTGCCAACAGATTTGTATCAGTTCATGTTTTCCACCAAATGAAAACCAAAATCCAACATTTAGTAAGATCATCAAGGAGGATTCGTTCACAATTATCTGCACGTTTCACAGCAACTGAAGTAGTTGTTGGAATACTTCAGTGTCACACACACACTCTACCATATCCTGACTTTTAAAGTAAAATCTGTGCTGCATTCGAGTCCTGCTGAATTTATCAGAAATGTAAATGTCCAGTGTTCTGCTGCTGTAGTCAAGTCTCTTCCCGTCTGTGAGACCTTTTGATGTGGACCAAACAAATCACTTTTTAATGTGAAGGCTGGATTAGAGACAATTCTCCTGTAAAATACGTCTTCAGGTGCTTTGTAGCAGCAGCCAAAAACAACCAATTTGTTATTAAAAACATGCATTTGGGTCATATGAGAGGTTTGGGGTAAATAATGTACATGTGTGTTAATGATGGAGGACTTGTTGCCCACTGGTCCCTGTGGTCCAGGTCTTTTCCAGGAGCCCTCAAAATATAGTTCCTGTTTCAAACTACAATGAGCTGTGACAGTTTCATTGTAGTGTGTCACAAACATAAATTCATGTGTGTGTTGTGGGTTATAGCAGTTAAATATTAGGTTTAATCTGTTACTAAGAAAAGCAGATTTGGGGACACTTGTGTTTGTAGGATGAGCTGATTGACACACCTGTTGGTGCTGAGTTGATTCGGTCATTATTGGAGCTTCATGACACTGAAGAAGCAGAGATGAATAAATACAAGACAATTCCTGTAGGTTTGAATGTGCACAATTGTTTTATCTTTTACTTTTTTAATGAAATCTGGTTGGAGCATGATGTTCTTTACCTCAAAATATAGTTTTACAGTCTTTATAATTGAACTTTATGTGAACCTAAAAGTCCAAAGTCTGATCTAACAGTTGGGAGATTTCACCAAAACAAACTATGTTGAAGGAAAACTCCTGTCTACAAAAGTCCAACAAACAAAGTCGGTTTTTTTTGGCTGCTGAGATTTGACCTTTTTGAAGATCAGGCTCTGCTTCCTTTTATAAGGTTCTGTCAGAATTAACTGAGGAGACGCGCACAGTCGGTGCTTTTGGGGAAAATGTGGCAGCGGAAAGATAAAGATACACAAAAAGAGAATAAGCACAACACGTGGGACGGTTTAAGATAAAATCAACGTCTATGGAGCGTGCAGAGATCCTGCAGCAGCATGTGCTGGTTTGAAACCACTGAGTAATGTCTAATCTAAAATATGAAGTGTGACAGAAGTTTGTACCAGGCTGCAGCTGATCTGAGTATATGTTCAGTAGTGTTCAGCATTATGCAAACATCCTCTGACAGAGTTGAGCTGCAGCTGATCGTCTCGATGCCAGTGTGCTCACTACTTTATTAAGTATCACACATTTGAACATATTACGTTGTGTGAGTTAGTGAGAGAGCAGGAAACCACTGATTTACTCTCCGGCTTAAGTCGTGATAAAAACGTCTCTCAGCGTGAGCAGTTGTTGCTGGATGTGTTGTCAAAATGTGAAGGAGTCAAAATACATTTGGGAAGAAATGTTTATTGCAGGTGTTTAATGCATCGAGTCTCACTTACTTCTCCATGTTTCATTTTCAGCCTGCACCACACACAAACGACCAGTGAGACGTTCAGGGTGCAGCTGCTTTACTCTCTCGTGTTTTCACATGGTCACGAAGCGGCTGAGGTGTTTTGTGAATCTCTGTGATCTGTGATGAGTAGACGGTGAGTAGCAGTACCATAAAAATGTGCAGATCTCACAGGTTTGTTCTTTCTCGTCCTCCTCAGTGGCCATGACACACGACAAAGATAATGTCCTGTTTGTCTGATCCTTATCACTCAGTCCAGTATTTTGTCTTAATGACACGTAGTCTGTTGTCAGTCCTTTGATTGGCATCAGTACAGGCAGCATCAGCATCAGCAGCCTGTGGTGACCCACAGTCCTGCCAAACCACCTGCTGCTCTGCTTTCTCCACTGCTTTGATCGGTTCTCAAGTACTGTTGCTGTTCTCCTGCTGTTTTTGCTTTTTCAGGGGCCAAAGAAGTCACGTGTGTGTGTGTGTGGGTGTGTCTCCTGGATTTGTCCATATTTACGTTAGCACCTCGTAACATTAGCTATTAGCAGAGACTGAATGACCCCTTACTCTCTCCGGTGATACCCTCATTCTGCTCCTGATGATTTTAGGGCGGGTCAAATTAAAACATTAAAGGTGTGTGATGGGTAGAAAAGTCTCCCTGCACAACATCAAATGCAGTCAGTCAGTCTCAGAGGTGCAGCATTCAAACCCTGCTAACCTGTTAATTGTTTTATACTGTATATATATATATATATATATATAAAGGTTTTTTGCTTCAGTCGTTTGTTCGACCTTCACTGTGCAGAATTTGACACTGAGGGGTCAAGTCTTTATTGTTTTCTTAAAGTTCACACTAACCTGTAAATAGTTTCTTATTGTTTTGTAGCTCACACAGCAGCTGCAGGACAGACAGACAACAGAGTGGGGACTCCTTCCTCAGCCTTATTGTTCAGCCTTTTTAAGATTTCCAGAATGTCAAAAGAAAAGTGTGCCACGCTCTGGGTTAATAGTACTGTGCCGTCATGCTCCATCTTCCTCCAATGTTATTTTGCACTGTGCTCCACCTCGGCTCCGGTGTCTTTATGCTGTTAAATTCAGACCCTCAGAAAGATGAATCTACATGAGCTGCCAGATAAACTCTGCCTGTGCATCGTTCTTTTAACTGCTTTGTTCCTGACAAGATGAGTGGAAAATAAGAAGCAAATTATTTTGGTGCATTGACATCTTCACTGTGTGATAACAGAAGAAATCACAGCTCTGTACAACAAGTACATGATCAATTCACCTCTGTTAACAACATCACACCGTCACTGAAAGACACTCAGAGATAATGTGTTTTAAACACGTCTCCTCATTAAAAGGACTGGAAGGAATCTAGCATGCGTATCATAGTTAGGCGACCATGACCTTATGTTCTGTGCTTCTTATCGTAACCATAATGACATAATAAGTAGAAACCGGGCTCAGGGGAATAGAGCTGAGGCTGATGGGAATGTTGTTCGATGTCGAGGTGCTGCACTTATGATGTAGAGATCTGATGTAATAGCTGGAGTTTAACAGCAGGTAAAGTGACCAAGACGCCCTCATCTCCTCATGTGTCGTTCACAGACGTCACCGTCGTTGTACACGGAGAATAAATAGATTCATATTCTGTGTTGTAAACTTTAACCCTGATCTTCAGTCAGAGCTGTGAGGATGCACGGTGTCGATGTTCTGGTCTCAGCGTCCACTGCCACAGTCTGATGGATGTGTTTACCAGCTCGGAGGTGGCGGTGACCTCACGAAAAGCCCGAGTCCTCTGCCTCTGATATGAAGCATATGAATATGTTGTACGTCAACTAAGGAATCCATGTCTCTGAAGGTCAAATCTAGCAGAATAAATGTTGGTGGTGAAGTAAGTAGATTCAGGAGAATATTCTTTAAAAAGTCAACTAAAGCCAACATGCTCTTTCCCAGTCGTGTTATTGTTGTACTCATGTTCACACCTGGGAGCTGAACAGTACAAACAAGCAGAGCGGCTCAAAGAGTCGTTTGGCACCGTGGGGGTTTATCAGGCATCTGGTTACAAAAATAACCTTCATCCTCAAGTGCTCTGGTTTAGTTTTTGTCTTGTTTATGTTGATGTAAGAACCCAGAACACTGATCCAGGCTCCCACCCCCCTTCAGTGCTATGATGACTATCACTACATGCAGAGTTATGGATGTTTATTTGCAGTGGATGTCTGAAATAATTTCATTTTATAGTGATAGATCTAAAAATATGTGTAGATGATGCAGATTTTCCAGGAAGGGTTTTCTTAATTGTTTTCATGAATTTTGATTCACTGCTGTAAATGTTGATCATGTTTGTTAGGCCACCACCCCATAAAAGATGATGATGATGATGATGATGATGACGACCTCGCCAAGCAGCTGATAATGTAACATCATTGAATATGTCAGCGTTCACAAGAGAAAAAAAAAGTCTCTTATCCATTGTTCTTATATATTTTACAGGTCTATAAAAGCTCTACGGACACAGCAGAAGTTTTCATTGTGAAACGTTTATGCAGTTTCATGTGATCATTGTTGACAACCGGCCTGTGAAATGTGCAAATTCCAGCGTCTGATGCATCAAAGGTAACACACAGCAGGCAGTGGAAACATGGCTGATAGTGGAGCCAGTCACACTGAATGTGGATTAGAAGACAAGGAGGGTGACTGGGGGAACAAAAGTGCTGAACTGGTGGCAAAGATGGCGATTGGTGGCTCAGAGGAAGCAGACTTTCTTTTCTCTCTCCACTGAACTGAATTCTAACCAATCAGAGGATTTAAACGATCTCTGCTTGATTCCTACGTTTTTCATCTTTTTTATTATACTTTCATAATTACGACCATCTGAAGTGTGGTTAATAATTTAACAAGTTGGGCAAAGGGGTCCACTGAAAAGTGAGACAAATGATCTTTTTACAGTGCTGCTGGGCCCCCAAAAACTTCCTGTTGTTTTTAGCACACCTGTGTGCACCTGTCCTGTCACCTCATGCAGTATCGCTACCTCAGACACGTTTATGATGCAGTCTACAGCTGCCATCTTTGCTTTTCTGTGATCATAAACACACATTTGCTCCTTGAGACGTGCACCTTCTGAAGAGTAACCTAAGAAGTGTGGGCGAGACAACATAGAAACATTTTAAAATTAGATTAAACTTTAGTGCCATTGTGCAGATTACAGGTGCAGATCCAGTGAAACGTTGAAGCACAGGACCAAACTCTCACAGAAGTACGTTTTCATTTTGTCTGTCTGTATTAGCAGCTAGTTCACAGTCAGAGACAGAGACGCTCTGACATTCAGCAAAGGTCAGGAGACAGTGTGACCACTGCTGCATAGTGTGCAGTGTCGCTCACTAATGTTGTAATATGCTCACTTGGTGTCAGTGTTATTTCATGTGAAGCTTGTTTCCCTCGGTTTGCATTGAAAAACTATCTGCAGGTACCTGGTTTTCTGCGTTAGTTGGTCATGAAATGTGATCTGATCTCAGATCAGCGTCACAGATGTAAACAAACATAATATTTCCAATCTGTCTCCTTTGCCCTAAGTATTGCCTGCCAGGTGTGCAGTGAATACCTGCAGTCACTACTCAGGGCTGATTATACACACAACTTTGTTTTTCTATGTATATTCTATTCAGAATAGTGCTTTAATAATTCACAGGTGGACATAAACACTGTTAGGACATTTTTGATGATTTAACATGGGGTTGAAATGACAATGCAGAAAAATCATACAGCATTATTTTGTCAGACAAATCAGTAACTATGGAAATGTCGATTAATCAGTGTTATGAAAATGTTAATTGCTTGGTTGATATGAAAAATCTAAAATGAGAAAACAGCGTTTACACAGTTTCAGTGCATATTTATTTAACTTGGAACGACAACTAAACCCACACTCTTGGCATCAATTCCCAGAAAATATTTACCATACTTTAACTACCTAATGAAAAGGCATTAGTAGGAGGTAGTTCTGATATTTTACACCACACACAGTCTGTGGTTCATACAGAAGCTTCAAATATTTTAATCATGGACCAAACATCACAAACTCTCAGGAAATAGTGGAAGAAAGACTCAGATTGTGTCTGTGATTGAAAAAACACAAAAACACTGCAACACTCCAAGTGAAGCATCTGCTGTGGAACAATGTGAACTCATCCATCAGGTCTATGTCCACATCTTCAGACGAAGCCTGTTTCTGTTGAACGTCAGCAGCAGCAGGATGAACTGTTCAGGTGACGTGTCTCACACACTTAGAGCAGTAAATGTCAGAATAAGAGCAGCGCAGGCTTTACAGGAGCATTCAGGGGGTTTGACACACCGCTCTCAGTCAGCGTGCTGAGAATTACAACTGTTATTTTCATGTTTTCATGAAAAGTCTGAGTCATTTCTCTGTCCCAGCAGCAACCTGACGAAGCTGACATTTCTGTGAAACTTCCAGCGCAGCAAGAGCCTGAAGTGAAAGTCAACACATTAACAGAACGGCTGCAGCAGCACAAGGTTAAACACTCAGACATTTAATGTGGGTCTTCTCATAAATTTGTGACTTAATTGTTAGTTTTTATGCATCAGGAAGTGAAATCAGTTAAATAAACAATGAAAAACTGTGAATGAGACCATTTAAATTGTGGAGATGTTCTCACATTAAATGAGTTGTTTTCTGCTCTCAGGTTTAGTGCAGGTCAGAGTGAAGAGAAAAATCACATTAATCATCCTTCAGATTCTGAACACTATCAGAATCCACTGTGTGTGGGCAGAAAGGAATCAGTCAGTCTGCAAACCAGGGTGCTGTGCTGCGCATGTTTTGTTCATATTGTCTCATGTTGCAAATCGCAGCTCGTATGTTTGGTGAAATGGGAAAAGGTGAAGATGCAGCCAGTGCAAGTCGTTTCTCAGTATATGAACATTTCCATCCACCTTTTTTTGTATCCAACTGGGTGAAATTGCAGAAACATTTTTTGTTTCCGACCTGTCCAGGGTGTACCCCGCCTCTCGCCCGTTGACAGCTGGGATAGGCTCCGGCGCTCCTGCAACCCTTGCAAGTTAAAGCGGTTAGGAAAATGGATGGATGGATTTTTGTTTCCTCACATTAATGCATGAACTAAACAAGCAGTTAAACAGTAAACTCACCAAGTAAAGGAGGCCTCGTGTTCAGTGAAAGAATTTCTTTTAACTTTGTTAAAAGAACCCAGTTTGGTGTGTTTTTACTTTTTCAAACTTTCTTCCTAAATATCTTAGATTTTGCTGCTTCACAACTGGGATGCCACCAGTAGAGAACTGGGAGACATGCAAACTGTGCTCACCGTGTGTGCAGGAAGAGAAAAGGTGGAGGAAATCTGGTTTGTGTTTGGGATTAATTGGCAGAAAAGCAAAACCTTGAAATCTTATGTTGTATTGGGACACAATTTGATCTCAGCAGGAGTTTAACTCTCAGCTCAAACTTACACCATGATAAGATCTTCTGGGGATGACAGCAGCTGGCAGAACATACCAGCAGACAGCAGGGATAAAACACCTGTACCTGCGTTCATCAGACCCGTCAGCTCATTTAATCACTTGCCTGGCAAAGGACAAACCATGAAAGCTGTTTAGCTTTGTCTAAATTGTCACTGAGTCATGTAATTGATGTGGCTGTTTAAAGGTTGTCTGACATTTTATTCGGAGCACGTGTTCCTTCTCTACAAACACACAGAGAGCTGACATCCAGAATGAATCAGCCCAGCTGGAGGGAAGCTGCTGTGTCTGTCCGTGAATGAACACAACCCAAATTTTCCTTTTCACAGTAAGTATTGTGCAGCAGAGACTTTAATGCTCTTCTTGTGTAGCGTCATTTTAAGCTGCATCAGGAAGTAGACGGGCACAATTACAGACTAGCTGATGACCAGATGTGGTGGAGACCAAAAATAGAGTTAAAAGAGAGGGAATACTGAGCTTAGATTTGCCAGGAGGACATGACATGAATGTGTATTAATCCACTACTGAAAATAATCCCCACCCTGAAAACTACAGCGTGTTTTACCAAGTGTTTTAGGAAATTACTGACTAGTTTTGAATAAATTAAGTATGTATTTGAGTCACATTTTAAAGATGAATGTCTCCAGTAGACAGAGCTGGGAAGTCATGATGAAATGAAAGCGCACCAACTGTGCCAGTCCAACCAGTCCTGCTCTTATCTTATTTTTATTTGTCCTTTTCTTTTGGTCATCGGTGACCTTCACTGTGATGAGGTTTCCACAGTAACAGTAACTGTTTTTCCTTAATTCCTTAATTTGCTAATTTATGCAGCAAGGCACAAAACTCTGACCTATTCTGGTGTAAATATGCAAATTTAAATACATATTTTTGCAAGTATATTTATTAATGACTGAAATCTCTCTTTTTTTTTACAAAAGTATTCAGACCCCTAACACAGGTGCACCCTGTTTGTGTGAGGTGTGTGTGTCTGTGTGTGTGAGACACTAAATTAGTGCTCTGGATACATTTTGTAAATGAGACATTTATGTTTTTGACATTAAAATTTCAATTTTCAAACATTTCTCAACAAATTATGTCGTATTGTAGAATAAACTAATATAATACATATAGTTTTGAAAATGGAGATTCTGCTTGATAAGTTTTGATGCTAATATTTTTGCATGCAGGACTTTTACTTGTGATACTGCTACTTCTAAATGACGTCTTCTTTCATTTTCATTTTCATTTTCCTCTTTCATTTTCCAATCAAATTTCTCCTTGCGTGTTGTGACTGTTGTTGACCTTTACTGACACTGAGTTCCTGCTGTCAGGAAACAAACCTCATGTTACTAAAATACCATTTGGAGGTGAGATTTGTCCTGTTGCCCTGCAGCAACCTGCAGAGTGTGTCATGGATGCAGCTCACACCTGCAGCTCTGATGGCTGCTTGCTGACACAGACGTTCTCATGGAAAAATTCCTGTGGCTAAATGTCACAATAATGGCTCCTGCTGAATCTGGATCTCAGGCTCTCAGGTGATGTTCACACCTCATTTTTCTCAGGTACGAACACAGTAAATTCGGATTTGCCTTTTCTAACACACATTGTCAGACACACGTCACTTTTAGTAGATCAGTGGAGGATAAGTTGTCATAGTGACACCCTCTTCAGCTCCAGCCTCTGTGGCTTTTTCTCAAACAGACTCTTAACCAGCAGTCCTTTACTACAACGAGTCTGTGTATGGAGTCACGCACAGCTCTGCGTGAAAGTGTAGGTTAAAAATAAGCAGGTGAAATACGATGGAATTCATTCACTGCTCCCAACTACTAGCAGGAAACATCCATCATCACAGACACCGACGGACATGCTGCTCACCAAATGTACCTGTGGCTCATCGATGGTCACATCTGTTAGTTTGTGTCTTTTGTCTGCTGCACCTCGTATTAAACATTCGGTAGTGACTGGAGGCTGAAGCTGATGTGAAACTGCAATAATCCCTTTACTCTGAGTCTCAATGTGTCTGACAACAAAGGACTGAATGTGATTTCATTTGGACATTCCCACCACGCCGTGATCTACTGACAGACATGAAAAGTGCATTCAGAGCTCACTGATGCCTGTGGATTGGATGAAAACCTTTTCAGGCCACTCTTGCAGTTGTTTTCTCCCTCTCTGCTCGATGCTGGCTGTTGAGAAATGTTCACCTGCGCTCATTCAGCTGCTTCACTCAAACGCTCCATTCAGAAGTCACTGACTCCAAACAAGCAGCACTTGCCTCCCTTCATCCTGCCCCTTTGAAATCATCTAAGAGTTTCCACTGAGCTGTTTTCAAACTGTCTCACTTTAAAATGATCATCACAAACAGTTGTCTGTCATTTTTTATTAACATGGAAACTGTTGGGTATCACAGCAGTAACATCTCCTGACACTTCACACCATGACTCTTGTGTTCCTGCTCACCTGTTCCTCACTGACTCATTTCTTCCTCGAGTGTGTTTCCCCGCCCTCCCCCACTAGCTGCTTGTGCTTTGTGTTGTATGCCTTTGCTGACTGCCTGCCTTTTAATTGACTTGACTTTACCTTTCACCCGTCTGTGGTTGACAGATTTTTTACAGTTTATCCTCCAGTATCACAGTACAAATATTCAGTTGGCCCCTGTACATTTCCAGTGGTCCGGTGATTGTATTTTCATGGGCCTATTTTGAAAATTTTCAATTTGCAAAACAAAAACCTAAATGAAAATGCCACAAATCGCTAAGCTGTTAGCTGAGGTACAAGAAATTATAGTGGATAAATAAATGGTCACGTCTCTGGGGGCTGTGCCACACCAAGAAGAAACCACAGAACTAGAGGTGATTCAGTCACCTTCATCTAGGCCAGAAAGTGATCCCAGGAAATAAGGCTCTGTACCAGCAGGTGTCAGGTCTACTCCAGAAAATGTCTGATAAGAAGTTGTGAACGGCACAGAGGTACGTTTCTCTTCAAGCAGACTGGTCTCTCTCATTCAACATGCTGAATCTGCTGAACGCCCAATGACAGGGTCCAAATATTGTGGAACTAGTTGGACTAGCAAGACCCACACAACAAAAACTAGGTGGACAGACGCTTATGTTATGTTCCTCCTGATGACCACATGAACAGAAATGTCACATTTAATCACATTTTCTGTTGCTTGAGCTTTGAGTTGAGCTCTTTTATTCATCTCATCTTTTTGCATTATACAGGTTTTTTAAAGTTAAAGTTCCCCTGAGCAGATGAGAAGTCATTCAGTGCTGCTGTGCGAGAATAGTGAGAAAGAAGGGAAACAAAATGTTCTTCAGCATTTATGTGAAGAACATTGTCCCTAGCACGTGACACTGAGGACATCTGAGTTACACTAAGTAGTAAAGACTTAAAGTGGAAGTGGGAGATGATAATTAATGTGTTTAAACAAGTCCAGTGTGAAATTAGTGATTTTAAACCCAACCAAATCACTGTTTGCACAGCTGTCCAGTGTTTTTTGGGCGAGAGACGTTTGGGAACAAGAAATTGTGCAAAAGCAACCAACAGGGTGCAATGTCGACTGGTGCCTGCTGCCATGGGTGCGCTGTTTCAACAAATGGTCCTGTAGTTTATATGAGATGATAGGAACAAAGAATGTATATGTTGCATAGATTGTAGAATAGTTGAATTAAGTGGGAATTAGCGCATTAATGTTAGAGGTTTAACAAGTATATCAGAATGATTGTTTTTCTCCTGGATGTCCTTAATGGGACAAATCCACCATCATATTCATACTCACATTGGAACTTGTGGAGCTTTTATAATTAGATGAATCCCTGTGGACTCGTTTCCTAAATTCTATTTAATTATGGTAAAGACATCCATAACACTATATATGCTTCCTTAATGCACATGATCATATATCCACAGAGATTTAAATGAATTTGCCGAGCAGAGAAATCCAGCAGGGAAAACGAGTAAGGAGGAGGAGGATGACCACAGAAAGTGAGCTTAATGTCACCTAACAAGCGCTCCAGGGGATTCTGGGAGTGTGAGTTTGTTGGGAAGATTCACTGACTCTGCCAACATGAATCGGGAAAAAATTTCTGCAGCTCCTTGGACCCTGCTGTTGGTCTCGAATTATCTGTTTTCCACAGCAGAGGGGAGAGGTTGGTGGACATGAATATGTATGTTCATTACTGACCTTTTAGTTGAGTTATTTTCATACAGAGAAGCATGTAGCCGTCTAATTTTACCCTAAAATACACAGATGTATTATCACACATTAATGCTTTTGGCTGTGAGCGACACAGCACTTATATAATGCATCATATCACGTTTAACTCTTTCACAACACATTAAAGGTCTCCTCCAATCGAGCGTAAAAACACTTAAAATGACTTTGCTTTGAAATTTAAACTTAATGTTTACTGTCATATATGACATTTCTATATGTAGAAAGAAAAACAGCATCTGAACCAGTCGTCCAACATCATCAATCTGCTGAGAGGAGCAGGAAACCAAAACATGAAATCAAACAGATAGAGAGTGCTGTAGGTTGTTATACTTCAGTGTCTCGTGTCAGGGAATAGACCCAGCATCATTACACTTGTGATGTGTTTCATTCAGTAGAGATAGAGGAGAGGAGGAAGATAAGAGCCTCCGAGGGAGAAGCAGAGCGGAGAGTCCAGATACTGCAATCACGCTGTCAGGAAGCTCAGTGATTTCTGCTACGTACACACGAGTTTCTCATCTCCTCTCAGTCTGCGGCTCTGTATTTGACTTCCGAAACTCTCATGACCCCAATAGTTCAGTGCTGTTTCATCACTTTCAGACACCATCTTTAATGGAAGACCAGTAGACCTGTAAATGGAATATGGATACTGATGGAAGCTGCTGCCTTTTTTTTTGTCTTTGTAGGCATTTTGCCCCTTTGTGTGAGTCTTTCCTATATGAATTGTAGAAGTGAGGTTCTGGTTCAGGGACTTCCTGAACCCTCAGGTCCCTCTTCAGTAATCCAGCCTCCTGTCTCCAAAATAAGACCTTATACCCTTCATGAATATTAAAGCCAAACAGTTAAAAACTAGTTAAAGATTTACGGCTGTAAGGAAACTGCAGAGAGACACGTAAGACTCTCTCTTACTTTCTATCATCTCTGCACCTTTGTCAGGGTGTCTCAGTATAAAAAAGAATCTAGTAGTACACATATTCAAAAGCACAGCAACACGTGTAAAATACAGAAAACAGGTCAAACTCCCATTTTAATGTGACTTTGTAAAACTTCAATACAAACCTATAAATATACAGTTTCCTCCAAAAGTATTGGAACAGGTAGGTCCATTCATTTGTGTTTCCTCTATGCTGAAGACATTTGGAGTTCACTCTGATAAGGTCCTTTGTTTAGTTGGCTCTATGTTTTTGTTCCTTCCTGCTAGTTTTGTTGCATGAGCCTGTAGCAAACATGTCACACCAAGCTATGCTACCTCCACCTCACAGATGAGCTTGTACAGTAAGAGACGGCATGCATCATTTTGGTGCATAGTGCCAAACGTAGTACACTTTCAACACATGCTTGTTTCCCTACGTGGGGGCGTGCTTGCATCAGCTGCTCATGTGTCACGGTTGGGACATAGAGCTTATCTGTGTGTTTAGGTTGGAGGACTTGTTGTTTTGAGACTGTCTAACTGCCTCAGTTTGAAGGCATGTGTAGCCTGACCACTGTGACCCCGTGATCCAAGAGAATCAGGAAAGCCCACTCCTACATGTGAGTGCACAAAAGTAGTTAATAATAATACTTAGCTACTACTAAATATTAAGACTGGGGAAGATATTATTTCCATTTTGGCTTTATTATATTATTTGCTTTTAAATCATGTGATGGAGTAGAGCAGAAGCAGCATCGATCTCTGGCCGAACACCTCGATGATCTTTGGCTGAGAGGAGGTGAGAGCAGATGCAGAGACAGAGGATTCTGAAACGTGCAGCAGAGAATCAGACAGATTAATTTATATGTAAGAGAAGATGGTAACTGCTGATTTGTCGTCTAACTCTGTTCCAAATCTGGCTATGGCCTGAAAACATTTAATCCACTGTGACATCAAATTAAAAGTTAAATATTCAACTCTCACAGTACGAGAAGAGCAGCTACACTTGTCCACATAATAACTGCCATCTGTCTGATGTGTTGGCACTGTCATCGTTTTGTTCTCCGAATCTAAATTTAGACACTGAAATTACATTTTGTTGTGTAGAATGATAAATGATATCTTAACCCTAGACTCAATTTACTCAATTAACTCTCTTCTTTCTTGCTTGTGCAGGGCGGCATATGTCCAAACACCCTCAGCACAGCGTGTCTCTAAATGTTCCCGTTATGAATGCATCACTAATTTGATCACTCTGTCCTCGTTCCTCAGCTCCTCTGAGACACATTTAAGTGGAAAGTCCTGATCAATGGCCTGATGGACAGAACCATGAGGACATGAGGAGGGAGCATTAAGGTAAATGCAAAGCAACCAGGGTGTGTTAGGTTGTACTGTCAGCAGGAAATAAAAACAGCTAAAACTTTAGAACGGCCCTAACACTCAGAATTCTTTTTATTTATTTGAATTTTAAATCCTGAGAAAAAGTTGAAATGTCAACTGCAGTTTGATTCATTGTCAAATGTTCAACTTTAACCTTGAAATGTCAAATTTATTCACAAGACTTTATTCTCAACATTTCAGCTTTTTTCTCAACATGTTAACTTTTCTTAACATTTCTGACATTTTAATTTTTCACCCTTATTCCAATAACTTTATTGGCTTTATTCTCATTTCAGCTTTTTTCTCCACATTGATTTTTGGTCTTATTCAAAAATTTCAGCTTCATTGTTGACATTTAAAGTTTTTTCTCAACATTTAAACTGCACTTTATTCTCCACATTTCAACTTTATTCTGATATTTTGAATTAATAAAGCTTACTCCTGGTCCTAATACTTCTTTCTATAAATGAATTATTTGAGTTTTTTATTTATTACACATCATACAGTTTTCTGTCATTCATATATTTTGCATAGTTTGAATGCTTCAGGACATCGTGCTGAGGAACCAGTCATTAAGTGAAACTTTCTACCAAATATCTACATTTGAAGTAAAGCTTGTTTCCATCTACTGTTGCTGTAGTTTAGGAGCTAATACTGCAGTCAGTGACATTAAACCACTGCAGAAGAGACGGACACATTAGGAGAAAATTAATCAAATAAATAAATAATTTCTAGAAAATGGAAAAAACCCAAAAATCAGGCTTGAGAGGTCCTGATGCAACAGCTCACAGCAGAAAACCTGTTTTCATTAAATGTGTTTGTTATAAAAACTGGTGGGCAGCACCTTTTTACATATACTTGGATCATTTCTCCACTACTGATTGGACAGGCAGGCCCCCACGTATGGAACATTCACTGTGATCTAATGCCGTCACCTTCTTCCCTGCAGAGCTGCAGACAACAAAATTCTGCTTCCGCTGCAGGAAAGTGTGTTTATATTGTAAATCTGTAATTGCAAACACCTCCATCAGGGCTGTAACCAAGGCTTTTCTTGACAAAACACTCACATCCACTGCTTTTGCTTCCTATGGTGCTCGAATAGCTCATGAATCAGGCTCGTATGATGTTTTTATTCCAAACAGGTCTTTGACAAATCCCACGTGTCACCATCTCTCCCCTGTGTGTACTGGCTCTACAGAGAAACCTCTCTTTCTTTCCTGTCTGTCGGCTCTGTGGACCAGGCTGCTTCAGGATGTAATCACTTGCGAATGAGGAGCCGCCGGGTGCCGGCGAGCTAATTTTAACTTTCCGCCAAAATGGCAAGAATTTAAAATGGTCTGAAATGAACGCCTGCTGCACCACCCTGCAGAGGAGCGGTGACAGAGACACAGCGTGGAGGAGGGAAGCAATGGTGACCACTAGCTCACAAAGTTCACCACTGTGTGAGTGATAGATACTGATATAGAAAAGCTATTTCTGGAAGCCACAGGCTGAGTCATGGCTTCAGAAGATTAATTGTCTTTTGTCCAGATAAGTAACCTGTAGGAATAAATGAAGGGATGTAGAACTATTTGATAAATGTACGCACTCTCACTGCACAACAAACTTCATCAATGGTTGTGTTCTTGTCTTTGTCCCTCGTTGATTTATTCAGTCAGGAAACATGGTTAATTTTTTGCTTATGGATTTTGTCTCTGTGGCACACGGTGCAGGGCTGGTGCCCGGTCTGATTGTCAGCTTTGGTGACAACTTATACTATACTATACATACACTGTATATCATATGAGGTGGTATCATCCAGCTTCTGTTTGACTGAACACACCTGATCTAGGTGATCAGAAGTGGGTAAGGGCAGGAATAGAAGGAAAACAAGCCGGGCAGCTGCCTCGAGGACCATGGATTCTCCACTCCTGCTATATAATCTACCATTGTTACAAAACACAGCAGAATTTCCACCCCTGGTGGTTTTCAACTGCATAACCACCTACCTGCTTCCTCGAGTCTTTGAATGTTTCCTTTGGTGCTGGACTTCAACATTCAGATTTCAAGGCTCAAGCCCAAGATCCTAAAGCTGCTAAAGTGTTCTGCTCTGAGCTACATCACCAGCAAGCAGCAGACTTTCCAGTCACCACTGTGATCTTCCACAGTAGTCCCAGCTTTTCCTTCGAGAAGTTCTATGGTTTAAGGATTTCTATGAGACTCAGGGAATTTGGAAGTGAAGACCCAGAAACTCAGCTCTGACCCGGTAGTTCAGGGAGTTATAGGACTACTCTTAGGGTTCTTAGGGCTGGGTTCAGTCCTCAGGTGCTGCAGTCAAAGTCGTACACCCTGCATAAAAACTACCTCAGTGTTAGTGGCGTGTTATGAGTATTGTTGACAAGGATTTGGCACTCTAAACTAAATGTTGTTCAAATTCCCAAACCTACAGAAATACAGCTAAAGGGGTTTGAAGTCCAACCTAGATGAAAGACTGACCATGGTTTGTAACAGGACTGCTTCAAAGTTCTTGAAACAGGATATCTGTCGGATGTGCGTCTGGGTTTTTCCAACAACCTGCTGCAGTGGATGTTGGATAAGTCTCCCCCAAACACCTCAGAGAGTTAAGATGGAAAACTACAATACAGCTCAGGTTTTATAGAAACACCAGGCTGTAGTACACATGCACTGCATTAATAACCATTATTACATTAACTTTTGACCACAAACATCAACCTGCACAGTGACTGCAGATGGAAATTCGTCTTTTGGCAAAATTAGTGCTAAAAGAGTAAAACACATTTATAACATCTATAGTGTAGTATAGTAAAGTTTGGGATATTTTTCAAGGTTAGATGTTAGATGATACATTTTTTAAACCATCGAGAAAGTTTTAGTACATATTCATGTTCCACAATGGCGGTTTTCTCTTTGACTGTCAGTGTTGTGAGACCCAACGTGACATTTTTTGAAATTAACTAGAATCTCTTTTGAACTTATATTTTGTGGGCTCACATAAAAATGCTTAATTTCTTTTTATGCCTTTTCTAAATGACCAGAATAGAAATTACTGTTGACAAAGTGGGAGGCTGGGGAGCACATTATGTTATTGAGAGTCCTCACAACTATAGAAAGACAAGAGTTTGTGTCTTAGCTTGTATTGTTTTGGCTTATTATTTTTCTTTACAGGGCCAATTATGCCACGTTTCCCAGCAGCCACTGCAGCAGCAGACTGAATATCTGAATAAACAGTCGCCCTGACAACCTCTTTCCTTCGCTGAGCAGTCACATCAGCGTTTCCAGCAACAAACTTCTTCACCAAAATCATCACGATGAATCCTCAGTATCAGTAAGAGGAATCTGCTGCTTTTGTTTTCAACTCTTGATGAACTATTTCAAATGTCAATTTGGGCTCTTTCAGTTTCTTACAGTTTTGTATTCCCTGCGGATGATGGAGCCAGAAAATTACTCCTCTGGGAAGTCTCTAAATCTTACTGTCACTTTATAATGAACAAAAAGATGTTTTCTTCTCAATGTGTTGCTCTGCTCTTCTTTGATTGCTCCTCTGTGATTTGTCTTTCTCCATTGACTCTTTAACATCTATTTACTCTGATCTGATCTTGTGGTCTTTGTCTTTGGGTTTTTCTTTCTTTGCTCATTTCCACTGTATCAGTTCTGTTGCTGTTTCTCACTTTTGCATCTCCTTTTGTCTCCTTGTGTTTTTCCTTCTTTTCTCTACATTTTAAAAACTCTTTTCCTCCATCCTATTTCAAACACGCAATATAGCTACTTGGCACACTGTGGTTTTGTACGAAGCATTGCTGTGATCAGTCAACCAGCATGTGGGCCTGCTGGGTTTTACAGGGCATTATTCATCTGGACAGTGCTGGAAGCGGCACAGCCGTGCAGTAATGCTAGGAATTGTGTGTAAACACTAAAGATGGCTGGATTCGTGTAATCTGCTTCTAAATCCCAGCAGGGGGTCTGCAGACGACAGGAGGGG
This sequence comes from Sandelia bainsii, assembly GCA_032362345.1. Lineage (NCBI taxonomy): Eukaryota > Metazoa > Chordata > Actinopteri > Anabantiformes > Anabantidae > Sandelia > Sandelia bainsii. Next base: position 1,299,294 of record JAUMHL010000014.1, read on the forward strand.
GCAGAGGCTCAATGTGCTGCTGGACGATGAGAAGAAAAAGCAACAGGACAGACGAGCATTTAAATCTGAATTTGCACTTTTGTTTAAACACAGATCGATCGTACTGAAGGAGGTTGTTTCTGAGTCAGCGTTGCTGCAACAAGTGGTTGCTTATAAGGAAACCGACAGTTGAATCTAGCTTAAAATCACACAAATGAACCACACCAGAGTCTGCTTGAAAGTGGAGTTAGACTTTTCAGGTGGTCTCGGTCCAGTTGTTTGTTTGTCCCGTAGCCCAAATGAACTGTAGGCTACAAACTTAGTTTAGCATGTTAGCATGCTATATGCTAATTAACAAAAAGTGCAGATGAGGCTGTTGGGAATGTCACTAGTTTTTCAGGTTTTTAATCATAAACCAAAGACAAATTTAAGTTTTAACCTCAGTGTTGCAGTATTTTGATTTCCAAATTACTGGATTATCAACTGTTCTCACTCTGTCCACCTAGTGGACGGGAGGTTAATAACACCTACCTTCTCCTGAGGAACTGCCTATACAGTACAGTGGGGGTCAACAGGAGCCCAGCAACAGATTTTGTGCCCATCAAACATTTAATCCTGTCTTTCATATATACATACAACTGTCATATCATTAACTGTAGCAGTCTGATATAATTACATTGATTCCATGAATTGATAATGTCAGAAGTTTTTGCAGGGTTTGTTTTTGGATCCAGGACTTTCAAAGTGACATCAGGTACATGTGTCCTAAAGAATGTCTGTAAGTTGTGCTGAGGTTGGTGTTTTAACCCAAATGTCCATGTGCACATGGAATCATTTGATGATAACACACCTGCTATTTCTGATCATCAGTTGATGATGAACAGTGGATGATCTAAGTAGAGGCATCATTGTTCTTGTGTAGCAGAGTTGAGCTGAAGTTAGAGTAAACTCAGTGAAAGTGACCATCATGTTCTTATTTTGTAGGGACACAGAAACTCTTGTCTTTGTTATTGGTTGCATGTGGATGCATGTTTGCCTGTGGGTGTGTGAATGTGGGTGTGAGAATTCAGTTTAGTGAAGCGAGTTCTTCTTTCTTCTTTTCATGTTTCTGAGTTGTTTTATTAAAGCACATGTCAGTCTGTTGTCGTCCTCCTCCTCCTCCCACCTCGCCCCGCTCGCTATTCTCTCTTCTTCATATAATAAAAGTCAGGCAGTGTGAAGAGGAGTTGTCTCTGGGGAAGCATGTTCAAATGAGGAGATGTTCTGATATAAAAATATGATAATCAACACTTAAAAATGTCCTTGAGCTTCTTCCAGAAATCTGATTTCACAGAGGACCATTTCCCAGTTTTCATTTTAACATTAAAAACACACACAGATTAAAGTCAGAAAAAATAAGTTGTCATGCCAGTGATTCCACCAGCAGCAGCGCAAGTTCACGGTTAAGTTCACTCACTGTCCAGCGGGAAGCCGATTTGAGAAGCCGGCCTTCGTAGAGAGAAGAGAAACATTTTTACACATGAGGAGTTTAAGAGCCATTTGGGGTTGTATGAACATTAATTTGGTGTTATTCACTATTGGGTCCACTAGGTGTCAGTAAATGTAATTGGGTTCACTCCTTACAGGACTCAACAGGCAGGTGGCAGGTGGTCGTAGACGGAATCACTTTGCTCCATTCCAGCCTGTTTGTGTTTATTAGTAGGTTTTTGGATTTATGGGAAGTTAATGGAAAGTATGTGTACTATTGTTTTACATGACAGATTGGACACTGCATGTGGGGAGCAATAAATATTTCACCTGAAGGAGAAGAGCTACATTTGGACAGGCAATTACTTTTTATCCATCTAGCAGCCCCTCAGTGGCAAAGTTTAGGCTCAGTTGCTATAAGGAGAATGACATAGTCTCTTCACCCTGCTGCAGAAACCAGCATGGACCAGCGCAGACGGACTTTGCTAGTTAATGTTGTTTTTTTCAGCAGGGCAGGAAGAGATGAATAGTGTTGCAAATGAGAAGTGTACTTGTTCTCCATTATGCTGCTTCTTCTTTTGAAATGTATTAGTGGTTGGCCAAACAGCACTTAGGGGCAACACCGCCGCCCACTGGTTTGGAGTGTGCATCCTTTTGCCTTTTTTCTTTCTTTCATAGGTTTAGGACACGCCCACTCATGGAGCCAGTGTCGTCCCGGTTCCTGATTACATCTGGTTCTCACTGGGAACCAGATGCCAAACTGTTTTTGGTCGAAATGCTTAGAACTTAATTTATAAACAAGAACCAACCTGGTTTTCTGATGGCTGAAAAACCTTCACGGTGGTTTTGAATATCACATGTAGTAGAACGTTTTTTTAAGGTGCATTGTTGTTACTGGCTGATTCGCTTGTGGTGTAAGTCTGCAGTTGAAGTTGGTTCTAAATATTGACAGTACTGGTTTAATGTGGGTTTATTAATGCACCGGCCACAGATTTATTTCCTTGGATCAATCTGTCTTCCTCTGTGAGCAATGAGGAAACACAATGTCATCACAATGATGAATAGCTACTTAGCAAAAGAGTTTGAATGGAGTCTGAATTGGCCTCTCTTCTGAGTGTAAACACTGAAGACTGGCGTAAAACCACACAATCCAGATGACAATCAATAAACCTTCAGAGCCTGAAAACTGAGGCAAAGATAAAACATAATCCCTTTCAGATCTCCTTGGGGAAATGACAGAGAGGAAAGGATCAGGAGAAAGTAAATGAGTGAAATGTTGGGGATCAATTTTGCGGTATCTTCTCCTGCCAACATGCCCTCTGGTTTATTGTGATATCTGCAGCTCTTTTTATATGTACTCAAAATGTGGCCCCTGGATTCACCGAAGCTTTGGTGAAATCCTCCAAGTCAATATTTAACCTCAAAAAGCTTTTGATAACCTCATAATTCCAGGTACAATGCCAATTTATCTTGCTCTGCTGCGTGTGCTCAGTCAAGTGAAATCATTAGTGTGGTTTGTGGCCTGAAGGAGGATTGAAATAAGATGTTAAAACTGAGCGTCTGTAATCAATGTCAAAGAGCTGTTGAAGCTGCTGGAAATAAACAAAAAAGAAACCCAAGACTGTAATCTTTAACATTCGGTTGGTGACTGTGTGTGTAATAGAGGCCTGTCACAGCCCGGCAGGAGAGGGGTAATCAGTGGACACAAAGTGCCACCATGTTGGAAGACGGAGAGCAAAACATCAGCACATCTTTCTCTTTCTGTCCTTGAGAAACAAAGGACCGTTTCTGGGTTGTGTGTTTCTCATCATCAATACACTCAGCATTGTGTTTGCATAATGCAGGATTTTGGTAACGCCTTAGATTGCAGCCCACTTCTTATCATGCAATTAATTTACAGGATACATTATTCTGTAACAATGGTGTACCTGCAACATGATGAAATCGGGACTCCTATGATTCCAAGAAGTCTGTGGAAATCTGTGGAAGATGGTTTAATGAGTTTCATTAATGAAGGAAACGTGAGGTCTCTGTTGGTGCCGTGGTTCAGCACCACGGACAGCGCTCTGGACAGATCCTTCCAACCTGCACCCGCAGATTTGAAGACGTTCCTGTGACTATGTCGGAAAGAAGCTCACATGGTAATTTGGAAATACAACCTCAATTCCAAAGAAAGTTGGGGCGCTGTTTAAAATCTACATCAAAACAGAATTCAATGATTTGCAAATCTCATAAACCCACATTTTATTCAACACAGCACATATGAAATGTTTATACTGAGAAAATAATGGACCATTTTAAGAAATAAATAAGATAATTTTGAAGTTGATGGCAGCAACACGTCTCAAAAAGCTGGGACAGAGGCAACAAAAGGCTGGAAATGTAAGTGGTACCAACAAAGAAGATCTGGAAGAGCAATTTGTGACTAATTAGATTAACTGGCAACATGTTTGGATATAAAAAGAGCATTTTGAGGGAGTCAGAATCCCTCAGAAGTAAAAATGGGCAGAGGTTTAACAATCTGTGAAAAGCTGCGTCTACAAATAGTCAAACAATTTCAGAATATTGTTCCTCAATGTAAAATTGCAAAGACTTTGAATATATCATCATCTACAGTTCATTATATCAGGAGGGAAAACTGGACGCTTGTGATCTCAGATGGTACTAAGAATGTATTTGTCTGTACTGACAGGCATTGTCACTTTCTAACCATTGTTAGACACCCTGTAAGTTTGGTTTAATTACACAGCATGTCGCCGACTGTAATCTAAAGCATTACCCAGCATTTCTAATGAGAAATAACAGAGATATTTGTCTACATTCAGGTAGCGACAGTGAGTAATGTCACAGTGTTTGAAACACAGAACAGACTCTGACCCACCCTGACATCTTCAGGTTTATGTCATTGCCTGGTGAATTTCTGCACAGACGGTGAGAGAGATGTCGACTGCTGGACAGCTGTCATCCTACGGGGAGATGGAGAGAGGGGTGATGGGAGGATGAGAGGAGAAGAGAAGTGAAGTGGACGGAGGATGGAGAGCGGTCATGAAAACTGTCAATATAATCTTTGACCAGTGTATTGACGTTGTTTCTCTCCATCTCCTCTTTTCAGTCTTTTAAATGTTTTACATATTTACATGTTTGTGCTTGATCTTCATCACCTTGTCTTCTCCCTCTTCTTTTTATCACCCTCTCCTCTCCCCCACTCATTCTTTCCTATCTACGTTCATTCTTCTTTCCTTTCCACCCTCTTCTCTTCCATATCACCATCCCTCATGTCATCCCTCCAGCTTTTGTTTCTTTATCTGATTTAAAAAAATGTTGTTTTGCCATTTTTCCAAACCCCCTTTTTTATTTCATCTCTCCCTCCTGTGCTCTCCCTCCTTCCCCTCTCTGATTTGTAATTAATCCCCTCTTCCACCTACGCCTATCTCCTCGGGGATTTGAGAGGAATCCTTTAATTACCTCGTGCTTACAAAAACCACTTAAAACTAAACTTTTTAGTCCAGATAACGACCTTGGCCATGATGACCGTACCTCAGAGGAAACGCCTGGAGGGACATTTTGATTTATGCACTTTGAGCAAAAATGTTCCCATCTACTCAGTTAGCATTTAAAGTTTCCTAAAGGATTTACTGTCAGTGCTGTTGAAATTCGTCTCTGTGGCTGATGTTGCCTCATCTCTGTTTTCTTGGTGAGTAAACTGAGAATATTTAAGTGATTGCCTGTTTGAATAATTTATGGCTGAAATGGAACAAGCTTAAAAAAAAAGAAGAAAAGTGTGTATTAAAGGGTAATGATGTGGTCTGTGAGCAGCAGGCGCACCAATCAGAGCAGTCATGCTGACTGACATTTCACGACCATGATTTGCACACAGAAAGCTGATGGCTGATGGATTATGACCCACCCAGAGGATTAAACATTCACAGGCTTCATGGTCTCCTCAACACAAACACACACATACTGTTAGACACCAGGGAGGCTCTGCAGCGTGGTGGTGGGGGTGGTGGTGTTCATATCTACCTCATAAAAGTGTAACGAGGCAGAAGATTTTCAGTTGACTTCTGCTGGTTTGAGTTAAGTTTTTGGTTATAAGCTAAATGTCCCTCATTTCCAGTTGTTATTTTATTTCTGTCAGAACGTTTTTAGCTAGTGGAGATGTTATAGGGAAGAATGTGCTGGTCCATCATTTTGTCGGGACTGAAATATCTCAACAACGTTTGGATGGATTTCTGTGATTGTGCAGAAATTACATTGTACACAGCCATCAAGTGCATATTTAAACCCTTTTACAGGTTTCTCCATCCCGGTGCAGATACCAGTCCTTCAGTGATAAACTGATTCCTCATTATTTACTGCATGTTATTAACTTTGTTCTTCTCTCTCCACTGGTTGTGCTTCGTCCTCTCTCCCTCTCTCTCTCTCTCTCTCTCTCTCTCTCTCTCTCTGTATCTCTCTGCAGGTATCCTCGGCCTTGGAGCTGTAGTTACTGGTCCTACCAACCTGCCCAGTGCCTCGTCTGCTGCTC
>JAUMHL010000014.1:1305367-1366861 GCA_032362345.1 Sandelia bainsii
AAGTGCCTTGAGATGACTGATGTTGTGATTTGGCGCTATACAAATAAAATTGAATTGAATTGAATTGAATTGAATTATACAGGGTTGTAAGCTGCAGCCAGTGGAGCGTTGCATTGGCCATATTGTACTTGATTTAGGGTTTATATGTTATTGTGGGGCTCCATATATGATTTTAAATTTAAAAAAGTGCAAATACACGTTACTGGCAGCAGTAGCTGAGTGGGTAGAGCAGTCCTTTACAACCCCAGGGCTGGTGGTTTGACTCCCAGTTCCCCTGATTCCTGGTCATATGTCAAAGTGTCTGTGGACACTGAACCCTTTGCACCTCAAGAGGGCAGCCTGTCAGTAAGTAAGATCTATAAAAGGCCCGCCTTCCTCACTCTGTGGGCCCACCCCACTCTGTTCTCATTGGCCAGTTTGTGGAAGTCTTCCTGTGGACCAAACTGTGTCCAGTTGGAACAGCACCGTCCTTCAGCAACAACCTAGCTGAAAACCCTGCTGCAGACTGTGGCAGGTTGTGAAAATCTGTGAACAGATAAAAACAAGTCTGCTGCTGAACTCAGCTTCTGGTTTGTTCCAGGTTTTGAGTCCATCTACCAGTTGATAATAGGTGTTTCATAGCGAACCATTTATAACACACTCCTGACATTTCAAAAATGTCCTCACCTTCCAAAATGTCATTGCTTTCCTTCTAAATTTTTAAATGTCCTCACTTAGCAAAAGAGCGATTTGACTGTCTGAACTGTCCCTGTGTTCCAAAAAATATGCTGATTTAGCTTTGTTTTCTGAAATCTTTTCTGAATTTTAAATTAAATCAACAATTTACAGCCCTTCTTTCCATAATTTCATAAATAATTTCCATAAAACAAACCAAGTTGTTGTTCATTGACTTGAAGGTTTTCAGGTTGTGTCATTCGAGCTCAGGTGAAAGCTTCCTTTATAATTACTGTTAGAGAGAGAGTGTGCGCTCTCTGAACAGCGCTTGGCTCGTACTATTTTAAACAGCAGAAGACAGATGGGGCAAAGATAAGTTCTTCACAAAGACAAATTGCACGGTTGGATGGTACTCGCTGTGGGCGAATCAGATTAGTACAGTCTCAGACTTTCTGTCTTTTCCCAAATATTCATCCCAAGTTCCAGTGTGTGCGTGTGCTGCTCTAAACCTATTTCAGTCTCCAAATGAATCATTACTAATGAAGAGAGGAGAGTGGGTTATTTAAGTAGAAAGACGTGGTACAGGGGGGGCAGCGCTGCCTCTGTGATTATTAGATAAGAGGCTTTTGTTGTTTTAATGCAGAAAACAGGAGAAAACACTGAAAGTAAAACTTATGTAGTTGCTTATGTAATGCTAAGTGACACAAAGATAACTGATTCAGCGCTGTAGTCCACATAGTCCACAGCTTGGATGGCAAATTTAAGAAGAATTTGTGTCTTAAAATATTTATCTGCATTAACTTAGACCAAATAAAGCCAGTTTCCACTTCTGATCTGTTTGAATTGTACATTTCAAATATATTTACAGGGACAAACTGAGGTTTTCTCACTGCTGCTGCTCTAGAAAAAGAAGAAAGGAATAAAAACTCTTAAGGCTGGAGCTTTGCGTATTAATAATGCACTATACACACGTTAGGCTTGGCTGAGGAGACACAGGTTTTACAGTAGGAACTTTGAACACAACATAGAAACGCTGTGATTTCCCGCCTCAGCCTGGTTTCTCACACTGACCCAGTTTATTTAGTGAATGTAAATGTGAGTGTTCGGCTGCCAGACACAGGTACGGGATGAGGCATCAAAGCACCGCAAGCTGTGTCAGGGGAGCTGTTCTGAAACTTATTTAGATTCAAGAACTTCAAAGACCCCGGGATAAACAGAAGGACTGTGTTGTGTATAGCAGAGGTTCCCAGCCCCCCCGGTGCTGCAGACCAGTACCAGGCCTCAGGATGTTTGTTACCAGGTCAAAAGAAAAATATGATTCAGCAATAAGACTTTATACGATAATTATTTCATCACTTCCAGTAATGTTAATGAATATATGAAGTATATCATTAATACATGAAGTACCAGGTTTGACTACAGTCACCATCATTTAGCAGAACATGAAATCTATGAGGACACCACCACAGAGTCCATAGAGAACATTTATAGAGCTGAGCCTGGCTCTGCAGCGCTGTAAGCTGACTCACCTTTTTCACCTGCTCGGACCCACTGAAAGCCAGAACCAATTGCGTCGTCTCGATTCCCGTGGAAAATGAAGCACAGAGACACACTTAGGGAGACCAGTGTGCTGATACACGTTGGTATACGTTTGCCCGTATTCGTGAAAGGCATTTTGTTTCTAACCAACCACTTCAGTGCCTGAAATGAGATTTTAATAATGCAGATTTTTGACTTTGTGACTTACAAAATGGAGGAGAAGTTTAGCGCTGCCACAACATGCAAGTTACTGGATCATAAGAGAGAAGAATGATGTAAATTAGTCTGTGAAGTAAAATGATGTAAACAAGTCGTTTTAGTGCCTGAACCTTAACCTTAAGTGTTGTACAATCACAAAGAAACGTCTCAAGACTTGACAAATAAAAGTCTTACACAAAGGGAAAAGGCTTCATCTCCAGTTTTGTTTACTTTGATTTAAAAACAAGAAGGAAAAAAAACTGTTTCCATACAGTTAACAGTTAACAAAAGAAACGTGACTGTCACCATCAAACATCAAATTCCAAATACACACTACTGTAGTTTAAAGAGAAACCTCCGAACCAGAGTTACGTCAGCAGAAAGGTGTCGATGGTCTTCACATCACTGCAACAGCAACAGAACTACACATAGACTGAGTCCAGATCCATTAAAACGGGGGCTATTAGCTACCAGGGTGACCAACACAACAAGAGGCTTCACGAGATGTTAAGAGTCCTTCACCCATCACAGCTGCACTTACACAGACACGACGGCTGAAGCCTTTTAACATTAGAGGACTATCCAGGGTTTCTTTTGCATCCTCGACTGTAAAGAAGAGAAACCACTTTTCATAAATGCTGCTCACTCACTGAACAAAACCTCCACAGACAGAATGTGCACCAACTTATCTGACAGTTTATGATTCTCGTTCCTTTAACATTTGTTCGGACAGAAACTAAAGACTGTGACTTTCGGGTTCTGGTTCAAAATGTGTCACTACAGTAGAACATTTCAATCGTTATGTCATGAAAAGGTGGCCGATAAAAATGGAACCCCTTTACTGTCTGTGGAGATTCTCAGTCATGCGGGTCGTGGTTTTCCCACGGGTGATGTTCAGTGGTAACTGGTGCTGCTTTAGTTTCCTAAAGATATTTCACCTCTCATCTTAAAAGGCATCTTCAGTTCTAACTGGTTGGAAGAACCAGGAATCTACATGAAACTGGAACCATGTGGAACTGAACCATTACTGATCCAATCACAGTGATGGAAATTGTAAACATGATTTTTTTAACACTCCCACTGTCAGTCAGGTCTGTAAACATTTCCTCTGAAGTGCAGGTTCTCTTGAAACTGGACAACGAAGCACTGCTGGATCAGCCCACAACCAGGTGCATTTTAGAGAGAAGTGAGTGAGAGTAGTGGATCTAGAAATACAGTTGTGATGTTAAGTTCTCGTTGCCTTTGGCTTTTAAGGCTTCTCCTAACATGGCACTCACTGTGCGAGCCATGGATGTATGAACAGATCGTTGCAGAGTTTACAAAGCTGCTAACTGGTCCCAGTGGCGAGTCATAAATTGAATTATCTTTATTTACATCAGAGTGACTGCAGCCTCTAAAAGTGCGCTTGTCCTGCAGCGGGTGTTTTACTCTTTACACACATTGTGCAGCTGATGTTGTCACATGTGCACAAAACAGTGGTCACATTAGTGCAGTTATGTTTCTCCCCCTTCAACAATCTGACATTGAGGAAATCTTAAAGTATTTTGGATAAAGTCCTTATCACGTCTCAGGTCCTACAGGTGTGCAGCTCTGCTCTGAAGACATCAGTTATACATCCATGGCAGTGGACTGTAGTTTCTGAAGAAAAACACCCTCTGAATAGTGCCAAGTGCACTGGTAGTTTGGCAAGAACACAATAAAAAGTGCAACGTTTACAATGAATACATTTGTATTTAAATCCTCTTATTTCCTGTTTTCTAAACTCACATTACAATCTTCATTCTGCATCTTATCAGTAACAATAATTGTCCTCTCACTTGAGTAACAAAATCTTTTTATCCTCAACAATACATTTATCCACATAGATCTGCACAAAATACAAATATAGATTTATGTATGCTGTGTCTCTGTAACATCATTACCCCGTCATACTATATTTATTCTCCATGTTGTTATTTCCAACACAAAATACCGACGCCTTTCTCTTTTTGGCAGCTTTTTCTAACAGGTGCATGTGTCTGGAGCCCCGGTGTGTCAAGCTCATCCTGAATCTCCCTCTCCGACAATAACATCTGATAAGGTGGCAGGAAATCCAGTCTAATCCTGCTGATCCACCCAAAGGTATAATGGGAGGTAGAGGCCTCCTGACTGAAGCCAGAGAGCAGGTGAAATGATGGAGTAGCTCATGTTGCTGCACCTGAGCATCCACGGAAAATGAAATTATACCCTTCTTCAAAGAGTTTGTTATAAAATCATGTCAATTTACCCAATCACACGAACTGTGCCTTTTTTACATCTGTCTTGTTTGACTCTTTGATTCAGACTTTTAGGAATTTTAAATCCAAGAAACAAAAATGATTGGCAATATTTTGAAGTAGATGGTTTTCAAAATGTGTTTTACTGTTGTAATAATGAATTCACAAACTTGATCCAACTGATCCAGACCCTGATTCTCAAAATCTGAGGACTGGAATTCAAGGAAAACCTTCTCAAGTTGTTCTGGAAATGCCCAGATTTCACTGAAATACAAAGCTTTCCTGTCTTCTTGAGGGGTCTGGACACACGTGACCTCAGTATTTCTAACATCCTGACTGGGAGGCACTTTGTCTTTGGCACTTTAAACCTCGAACATTTTGCTCCCAACAGTGCTGTGACCATAAAGTATGAGTGTTTTATCTGATCCAGGATCGATCCGCCAGCCACTCTCACACACAGCTTTCATCCTTGTCACCATGATTTTTGTCCAGCCTATGCTTCTCTGTTTCCTGTCCAGGTAAAGAGGACTCCTTCTTTTGACCACTAGGGTGCACTGCTCCGTTTCGTAATTTCCCGATGTCGTCCAGGGGCAGTTGAGTAGAGTTATAAGCCAGCGGTGGAATGGTGTTCACCAGTATGAGCTGCAGAGGCTTCTTCTCCGGCTGGTACTGGCAGCGAACGTAGCGCAGGAACGCTGCTCGGTATGTTTTATTAAACAGCGTGTAGACCAGCGGGTTGACTGCAGAGGACAAGTATCCGACCCAGACGAAAACGTTCAGCAGACCTCCCATGAGGGTTGCGTCACACACTGCTGAATCACAAACCACCACCAGCACGTTGGTGATGAAGAACGGACACCACATGACCACAAAGAGAAAAAACACCACCCCGAGGACCTTGGACGCCTTCTGCTCATTGCTAATTGACTGCATGGTGCGGCGCCCAAACAGTGAGCCGGAGACGCTCCCGCGGGCGCCCCCGAGGCCGCCGCTGCTGCTCCCCCTGCCGCCGGCCTCGCGGCTTATTGAGCGTCTGAAGAGTTTCTCAGAGGAGAGTGAGCTTTGTGGTAAGAAGCTCAAGGTGAACGTCGTGCTCCATTTGGGCCGTGGAACCAGCTGGTCCAAGCAGAGGGTGGCTTCGTTCTGGAGGGCGTTGATGGTCAGGAAGTAGGTGACAACCATGATGGTGAGGGGCACGAAGAAGGCCACAAAGGAGCCGACCAGCACAAAGTTGTTATCTGTCAGCAGGCAGCTGCCATCTTTGAAAACCTTGGAGTGGTCTCTGAGTCCCAGCACCGGAATGGGCATGGAGATCCCTGCAGAGAGGAAGCAAACAGCAGAGAGATGAGAAGAGAAGCTCAGAACAATCAGTGTGACTGATGTAAATATCTGTGTGTTTGTGGGTGAGGAAGATGGGAGTCAGAAATGGATGATACTCTGCAGCGGACGAAGGATTCAGATATTTAGCTTGAGACTACTAACATAACATTTAACTACTTCTGCATTAAAGGTTTTACTATTAATTGCTGCTAATTTTGTGTTTGTGTCGTGGGTACAAGCCAGTGGCTGATTGCAGTGAGATGACTGATCAGCGGTGTGTGTGGGCTCCTCCTCTCTGTCCATTATTTAAGAGCATCTATGTCCAGCTCTTCACTGTCCTGTGTGTCTCCTGTGTGCAGGCTGATGTCTTTGAAAGGCACTGATATGTTAAGGCTGGTTGTTTCTGTGTAAAAGCTGAAAGGTGCAGCGGACCAGCAGCTTCCTGCATTTCATGCTGGTTTCGCAGAGACCTGGACTTTTATCTTGGCACTAAATTGAGCACAGACATTGACTGTCACTTATACTCCCCTTCAGTGCAGTTTCTGTCTGATTGCCTCCGTTGTTTCACTTCTTTAAATCTTATATCCTTGAGATAATAAATTATATTTTGTACTTTGTGGTGTTGTACATGTGCACACACTTTGTCTGCTACTGCTCTGGTTCAGTCATTATATCACAAATGAATCTACTTTTTGTAATTCATCAGGAAAAGCACAGTGAAAGCTGTAGCAGGCAGTTGGAGAAATACTTCAGACATGAAGGACTAGAAAACAACCAACAAATAATTAGCCACAAATACAGAGACAGTGTACAGTTAGTGTCATGTGTGTTCTCTGTGAGCAACATGCTGAAATCACTGTCTCTGTGTACATCCTGTTAATATCCAAGCTGCAGGCAAAAATCAGTGATTACAAAGCTAAATAATCAAACAACAGCATAAACTACTCGGATCTGAATAATTTAACCATAATAATACCGTGCTGATTTTATGTGTCTCAGTATGTAGTTGCACAACAACAGTGGGTGGGGAGGGATTATAATAGAGAGGCCAGTTTGTATGTCTGAATTTATAGTCTAATTCCACCTGCATCAGATGTTGAAACACATTTATTGGTTCCATACTCAAATAATTTTCATTTTCCCATGTAGTCGGACCTTCAGGGTGTTTTCAAACCTGTATTTTTTTGCATTGCGGGTGGATGAGCTGGTAAACAACATACTCCATTGTTAGCCCATGTTGCTCCTCTGCAGGATTCAGCTGAATTAATCCTGGATCAGACTGAGGTCAGAACATGTTCTCGCACCAGAATTTGATTGTAACTGGACCAAGACCTCTTTCTATAAAGGTTCTCAGTGTGGTCGCTTTGGTCCTCATACAACAACCACTACTGCATTAAGAACTGCCAAAATGAATCGAACCAAGGAGGAATACTGAGAGCCACTGTCAAGATCAACCGGACGTCAGCACAAGCTTGTGTCTTGCCTATAAGCTCTACAGCATAATAGATGCTTGCTAACTGAGAAACTCATCCAGCTGCCCGCCTTTCATCAGGTGTTTGCTTTAAACTCATGCCATGGTGGAGGATCTCCAAAGTCTGTAGGATTTATCCTCTGGGGACTGTGAATACTTACCATATTCCACAGTAATCCGTCTAGGATTATAGGAAATGAGAAACTCAGACCAAAGGGAAACATCAGGAAGACATGTGATGATCATCAAAAGGGAATTTATCCTCTGGGGACCAGATTTTATCTCAGTTTATCCAGCTGTTGTTTTTGAGACATTTGCATCTGGAGCATCTGGACCAAAATGGTGACTCAAGACATCTGGAAAAACACTTTTTGGGGAAAACATGAGGAAAAAAAACACTGAAAATGTGGATTTTGAAATCTAAAAACTAATGTTATTTATCTACAAATTACATTTTTGCCTCACTCATTTCATTCTTATATTGGTTAAAAAAAGCTTTTAGTGAAATAAAATTCACAAAACATTCAGTATCTCCTTTTTTCCAGTGGTTTCCAACAGGTAACAGCAGACAGTGCAGGTACAGTAATAAATTTGGCAAATTTTCCATTAGATCTGGGACCAACAATTCTATCTTTCCATTCCTGCCGGTATGTTACAGGAGAAAAATGCAGTTTTGCCTGCACCTGTTCTGTGACTGAGGTCTGACTGCTTTTCCTTGACCCTGTAAACTGAGCCTCGAGTCACTATGATTCAACTTATATCTTTGTCTTCTGTGCCAGTTTCTTATCTAAGTTTCTACACTTTCTCAAAAGTGAATGCCAGGAAATGGGGGCAGAGGTGTGCCTGGTGGGGATCTGATGTGCTGCCTCTACTTTAGTTTCTTAAATTTCATTCATTCAGTCATTTACCATTTTTTTCCTGAACTGCTTGCAGTGGCCTCTGCAGTCACATGATATGATAAATCTAATACAAAAAACTGGCCAAAACAGTTTTGGATGAGGGTTGAAGATATGTTAGTAATCATATCAACAGGACCTGGGTAGGAGGAGATAAGCTGAGCAATCTTCCTCACGTCGTGTTCTCATTACCAGCTCACAACAAACGGGAGGGAAGTGAGAGAAGGAGACGGAACAGGGGAGAGGAAGAGGAGGAAGAAGAGGGCATGGAGGATGGAGATCGACAGACACAGTGAGGGTGGACAGAAATTGCTGCTGCACGTCAGGAGCAGGAGGGTCAACGACAGATAATTCTCATTAAGTCTGGATGGTTTGACAGAAAACCAGCAGCAATGAGTCAGTCTGCAGGACTGAGGGCTTTTCAGTTTCTGGCCTCTGCACATATTTATGGTCTATTTTAGACCTGTTTAATACTCAGCATAAAGACATCACTGCACTAAATAATGAGCCAGTTAACTGATTAGTTGACAACAACCATGACAATAGATGAATTGTCCAGTTCACTGATGGATTTACAAAATGATGTATAAAACAGAAATGTCTCATTCTCCGGGTACAGATTGTTGCTTCTTATGTTTTACATCACTTTGCAGTAAATTGAATATTTGGGGTTTTGTCCTGTTGGTCAGATACAAGCAGACATTAGGAGATGTCAGCTCAGGCTCTGAGAACTTGTGATTAGTCATTTAGTAAAAATGAAAATCTATTATGTAGGATCCAAAATACTTTAAGATTTCCTCCATGTCAGATTGTTGAAGGGGGAAAAACATAAGAGCTATTATGAATCTATTATGCCACTTTATTTCTTACAAATAAATTTCATTTCAGCAGCACTTGGTGTCGGCTGATTAAAAATGCCAGTGAAATTTGAAACCATCAGTGAGTAGAAACAGAAAACAGAGGCAGCAGGTGTAGAAAACTAATGTACAGCAAATACACAAAAACATAAAACTTCATACATATAAATCAATGAGCTCAATTATTCATATTCGTGGAACTTTTCCTATAACACTATAGGTAAATACTTCTTCCTAATTGACTTGCAAATGGTGAATTTAAAATTGTACTTAGTGAATATAGAGAAACATTTAGCAGGTAAAGATATCGATATTTTCTCTAAAGCTGGTTGAGACCAAAAACAGAGCTAAAAGAGAAGGAATACTGAACTTAGTTTCATCAAGTCGACACAACCAAAATTAATGGCCACAAATTAATACATGCAGCTTAAGGTTAAAATAAGATGAGACCTCTGAGCATCGGTCACACTGAAATCAAAAGCTATTTTCTGTCAGTTTTTCTGTTCTTCCTGATGACACTTCTCTGCTCTAAATACATGAAACACAGGGAAAAAAAACCTTGACAGAAGAGGAAACAAAAGAGAAGGAGAGACAGAGAGGATGAGGATTTTCAGGGTTTGATTTGAAAATGCAACAGAGGAATTTAAGAGAAATGCAGCAGCCTGAAAAACTGATCATTTCAAACTCTACGCTGAGAATCTGAAAGCCGAAAATGACTCAGAAGTGCTTTGTACTACGCTGCAATCATTCTGTAAAAGCTGTGATTTCTTTCTAACTCTGAGGTGTGAAAGTGGAAAACACTAGAAAACGAAGGAGCAGGGGAGACGTTTCTCCTGCTTGAAGAAGAGTTCGATGTCTCTATGGTGAATAAAAAGGTAGATTTCCCAAATAAATTTGTCATTAGGCCTCTGCTGATTTAAGAGAGTAAGTTCTGTAGTGACAGAAAACAGACATGTTCATATTGTTGAGGAAGACATATCAGTTTGCTTTGGGCACAGTTGAGATTAAAATAGGTGTAGCTGATGCTGAAATGTGGTTGTGAACTGCAGACCCTCTACTTGGGCATAGTTTGAGTTTGTTCCTGTTTTTCTGTCTTGCCACAAATGAGGAATGAAATGTTTTAATGTCTTAGAGAGATTTCAGCTGGAGACGGCTTCATCAGAAAGATCTTACATTTCCATCCGTCATCTGTCAGGCTGGGACTGAAGCCAGAGTCAGAGAGAGACAACCATTCACACCACAAACGTCACCTATTAAACCATTAATATTGGCCAACATTCAGGAGAAAGGATTAGCTGACTCCACCTGCTACTGCTGCCTCATGATTCCAGCGCTCCGGTTGCAGAGGTTTGTGACTGTGTCGACCTTTTCGAGCCTGTTGTGTCTGTTCTGGCAGCTGTAGCCTGAAGGGCTGCAGTGAAAACATTCAGACAGAGCAAATCAAATGTTGTGCTACTGCCGGAGCTGCAGTGACTGCGGATGAAGTGATGAATGGTGAAAGCGGTGATTCAGCTACAAGATCCAGTCCTGAGGTGAAAAATAGTTGAACCCAGGACTACAGCAGAGCTCTGACACCTGTCAGCAGTGAGTCACAGCGATGTTTGTTCCTGTTTTTCTGTAAAACTAGATGTAATTTTTGAAAAGATTAATTTTAGTTTAACCCCAATAGCAATTAACATGTGAAATGAACACCATAATAATGTGTTTATATAACGGTGAAATAGAAAACCAAACTCAAACTAGTGAAGTCATAAGGAGTGTTTAGCATCAATGAAGAGGTACAGTTACTGCAGCCATTTAGATCTAATCTGAACCCACATAAAAGTCCTTCTGAGCTCCATCTCTAGCTTTCATTTTGCATGTAGGAGTAGAAAGGTGGGTCTTTACTTGCATGTTTCACTAAAATCCAAAAATTCCCTTTCAGCAGTTTGATAAAATTAACTTTAAATCTAAATCCAAATGCTGATTTAGCTCTATTCAAACAATGTTTCTTATCCCAATGATGAGGAGATCAGTTTTCTGGGTCATGTAAAAGAGGAAAGAACATTTAAAACCATAAACAAAGTTAAAGACTCTCGAGAGCCAAGCAGCAGTCGTTTGTTTCACTCCAGGCCTGCTGTCTGCAAGCTCTGGCTGTGTGAATATTACACTGTGGAGGTGATGTTCAGCAGCTCTGGACGGATTAAAGCTTCGGTTCCTGCTGTAAAACTGTCCTGAAACAACACTGGCAGACGTTGTTCTGGTGACTCGGAGCCAGCGCTGCTCTTTGTTGTTATTGTTCCAGTGTTCAGTGTTCAAGCCTCTGAATCATTTTTACTGTAAAATCCATTTTCATGCAGGACTGAGAACTGGATCTCCACATGTCAACGTGCACGTAGGAGGATTAAGCTCCAGCTTGTGTTACGTAGCTTTTTCCTTTTGTCAACCAAAACTATAAAACTAAACTTTAAAACTCTTTAAAAATGTTCTACTGGAGCAACTAAAGTTAGAGAAAGATCAACCCACTGGAATATGTGTATCTTATTCTAGTGATGATAATTGTGTAGTTCGGACAGATTTAAATGAAGAGTGAACAATAAACACATGTTTTGTTTCCAATTAATATAATTACAGTAAACTACACTAACCATCTGTGTGTGAGTCTCTGAACAGACAGACTGAGTTTCTGTGTGTGTGTGTTTCTGTCAAAAGTCTGATGAATAAACACAGACAAGTACAGTATATCTCTTGTGTGTGTCTGTGTGTGTGTGTGTGTGTGCAGGCAGACAGACGGCTCAGTGTTTCCCAGTGGGAGTGAGTGTTACAGTGGCTCATCCACACATTGGAGGGAGACCAAGTGACGCACCAGCCAAACACACACACACACACTTCATCCAACACTTTTATATAAAGCAACACACACCCGCTGCAGTGTGTGTGTGTGTGTATTTATTGATCTGAAACACCTCTGAGCTTTAGTTTATCAGTCATTAGTCTCCTGTTCCACATCCATCGTTCCCCACATCATGGTCCAACAACAAGTCTGAAATATAAATGTCAGGTCCATTTCACACCCAGTCTGAACCAAATCTTGTGATTTCCACATCTTCTCCACCAAAATATCTAATCTGACCGAGCAACATCCACTTGTTGTGACAACAGTGTTATTTAAAAATTGTTACGGTTGTGTTTAGACACTTGACACAGTCTGAAAAAGTTAGAGAGAGACGTGGTCTGGCTTAGATAAGATCATCTAAGACAGATCATCAGCAGCTGAGGGGAGTCACTGAGCTTCTGGGTGAACGTCCCGTGGACAGATGAAACTAAACGAGAGCCTCATCCCCACTGTGTAACACGGAGGAGGCTCGCTTATGTTATTTCATGCTGTTTTGCTGCATCTTTAACCTGTGCAGCACAGAACAAAACCAGATTATTGAGGCTGCTCAGTGTCAGAGACTCTACTGAAAGACAGTGACCCCGAAAATATGTTTATTTATCTCCTGTACTAATCTCAGGTAACATCTTAAGGAGGAAGAAGAAAATTACTGAGTGACGCAGATGTTTCCTCAGACTTCACCGAGCAGAAAAGTGAAAACAAGCCACAAACGGTTTGGTTTAAAATTCCTGACAGAGTTTCAACGTGTTTATCCAGCAGACGGAGCCTCACATTCACACAGACGTTACAGTTTTATCTCTCGCTGTTGGTTTTGGCCAAAACAGAGCGAGCGCTGATCCAGTCGTCAGTTTCTGATGTATTATCTGTGAGGGTTCGTATGATGATCAGACTTAGATGTGACACATACTCAATGTGCAGTTCTTCAAATGGGACAAACCTTCATTTACTGTAATTAGTTTACTCTCACCATGCACCAACCCACAGACACATCGTAACAAACAACATCATTTTATAAGTTTTGAAAATGTGAAATTAGCTGAGTTAACTGAACCTAAATGTTTACTCACAGTCAAAGATACCACCTCAGTTTAAAGAATCAGTCCTTTCATGACGTGAAGAGCTGCAGCTATATTAGTCATTTAGCAACAAAACACCTGATGCTGCTCACAGTGACAAAGTGTCTGTGAGTCGGGACGTAAACCAGTACGAACCTGTATCATGGTCATGATTCACTAAAGTCAAAAACTTCATTTAGTGAGTGAACTCTCAGCAGTTCATTCATTCAACTCCATTAGTTCAAGTTGACAAACTTCAGACATCAGAAAAGCTCTGAAAATTAAAACTGAATCAACTAGAAAAGCTCAGTTGATTCCAATAAACCCCTGTCTAATGTTTTATACACACGCTGAAGGGTTTGGAGTGAGACTGGTCAACGAACTCCAGAACCAGAGTGAAATACAAGTGAAGTGGACAAAGCTAAACACACAAACTGACTTAGTGAAGCCTGAAGCCACATGAGCCAGTCAGGCAGCCTCAGTGTGTGGTGAAGAAGATACAAGACCTCTGAACATACGTGACGAAGTGGATTTACGCATGTTAGTAGAGAAACACTTTTCAGTTTCAGTCTGGATTATGTAATTTGGAAAATGTTCACACGCAGCATGTGCACGTCCACCCCCTCTCCTCCTCTGTGCAGCAATGTGTAAGTCCTGATGTTATGTCCAATGAAGTCGAAGCGTAACATCAGCATGCTCGACTTGGCGCCAGTCAGCACACTCGCACGAGGAACCCACTGCGCTCCTTTCTCCTCCTCCTCCTGACAAACCCGAGGACAAAACCAAGCCCGTGTGTGTGAATTAAAATGTTAAATTAAGCCAGATAAGTAAACCCTGAAATAATCTCATTGAGCTCGTGGGCGGCACAGCGTGGTGCAGCACTGTGACTGAAACTTGCAGTTCTTTAACCTTTACTTCAGCCACACTGTACATTTCTGTAGTTTTTCTCCACCTTCACACTCACAGGATTATGTTTCACTCTCATTAACCAACCTTTTTAAATCACAAATACATTTTTGTTACATTCTGTTAAATAACGAGGATATGTTCACTGTTAGTGTAAATGACAAGTTGCAGATCTGTTGATTATGTAACATCACACTTAAATTCACACGGGCAACATATATTTTTTTCTCTTCTAAAATTTTAAAACAGTTTACAGCAGCCAGTCTTCTTTTCCTCAAAAATATCTGTTCCTGCAGTAAAACATCCAGGTTTGTTATGATTGTGTTAAGGTCACAGAAAAAACTCTGGTCTGGATTAATGGACAAACACTGGAAACAACGTCTTCATTAAGTTTTAAACCAAAACAAAATCTTTCTCTAACTCCAACCAAAGAGCTTTTGTTGCCTAAAACTCTCACTGGACTCTGAACTCTGCAGTTTTTCAGTCCCACACATCCTACACCCTCCATCCACCCCAACCACCTCTTTACGACTCACTTTCTGTTCATAAACGTAGCTTCATTCATTCATATGGTTACGTTTTGTTGGTGGTTATGTTGAAAAGAATAATTTCATTAATAACTAGTTTATTAGTCCTTCACAAGAAACTCTACAAATCATGCAGGTGTCAAATGTTTCCTGTGGAACAATTTCCTGCTGTTTTGCATGATGATAAAACCAACAGCAGAAACACATTTTACTCACAGGGAAACATTTGATGCAACAACCACATGACTTAGTGACAGATCTGCATGAAAACTATCCTACACACATCCGTCACTTGAACTCAGTTTATATTATAATTCATTCATTTTGCCGTATATGATGTTGTCACTTGTTCAGGTGGAGACAGGAACAGAAACATGTTCCTATTATTTCTGTTTCTTACTCTCTGAATGAAAGAAACCAACAGATTCATGTTATTATCTTCACAGTCAGAGTCCAAACAACTTAGTGTTTGTCTTTTAAATCTGAACACTGCTTGACACCACAATGTTTAATCAATTCCTGGACATCACAGCGTCCTTGAATGCAGCAGTGAACGACCATAGGACCACACAGTCATAACACAGCCTTTAGCAAAACAGACTGAAAGGCACCTATAGGCACCTTGACTCTTCAGTTTATTATTTTTAGATTCTATTATTAACTCCATTATGCATTAACTCTATGCAAGAAAAGGGTGAAGCCAAACAGCCAGTTCACTGTAGTTCATCTTATCTTAATGTATTTAATGGACACTAATGAACCTGAGGTCAGATTCTTGTTTAGATTTATGAATATTTTTATTTGTACTCTTCTGTTTTTCTCATTAAGAGATGGTTTATAACACACAGTACATTAAAAGTAATGAAGAACTAAATCAAATATTCTCACTATGGGAGTACGCACACAGAGTTCCAACAAAAACGAATCCTAATTATAGTTTTCTCTGCTGTTTCTGTTTATACGCTGATCACAAATACTCCTGCATGCATGAATTAACTTAGTACACGGCAGCGGCACGATCTGCAGCTGAATCTTAAACAGTCTGATGTTGTATCACCAACGTCTGTGCAGCCTCTGAAGGGTGAAGAACACAGAACCCGTTTCCTGTCAGAGACAAAGCGACAGCGTGCAGCTGAGGACAGCAGGAAAAGAGAAAATGTATGAACTACACAAACAGGATGGTTGTAAGAACCAAAAAATAACAACCAACACATTCTAACAGCTTCTTCTTTAGGTCCTGGTACCACGAACGCATCGTGACAGACACTGTAACACTCAGTATGTCCATCAAATCATTCGTCCACGTTTATTCTCTTTTTCCACACACTTCCATTTTATTAAGTACAACACTGGATAAAACTCTAAAACTAATTTCTCCGTCATAATTATAACTTTGTTGACGTGGTGTTAATTTGTAGACCAACATGGAAACTAGCATCACTCCGGCTCCTTCAACAAAAAGCCAATGGGATCTTTCCGTTGGGTTTTTCTACACGTTTCGATCAGCAAGATAATCTTATCATTTTTTTATAAGAAGAAGTAAAAAGCTGTTATTAGGTTATAAATGAGCCAAACAACAGCTGTCCTGTTTAAACGTTGCCGTCGTTACTCTCCCAACTTGTAATTTGATTTAGCTCGTCTACAAAAGCCTCTCCTCCAGACTCTGGGATGAGGGAAGTGGATTTTCAAATTTTAAAATGCTAACTCATTTCTGGGTTTAGGACTCACTTGTTAATTAACACATCTGTAAATCATTGTTGGTTTTAGTCTCAGTTTTTAGTTTTGAAAACCAAATATAAAACCACCGGCCTTATCCTTTAATGCACCACAATGTTGTTCTTATCGCTACATATTTTTAACTTATTTCTCTTCTCTATTTCACTGGTTTGCATATTTTGCATTATGTTTTAATTAGCGTCTCACAATGTCGCTTAATTATGGCATTTTGCTGACGTTATCTTTTCTTTTAGTTATTTCTCTGCATGCATGAACTATTTCAATATCTTTCATAATATAAATCTTTATGACATTACACCATCTGCCTTTTGACTAACTGTGGCACATTTACAGTGCTCGTTAATGTGCACTAACCCTGTTAAACTATAGTTATAGCTGAACCACTTCCCCAGCAGCTGAATGAGCTGGACAGCATGACTCAAACAGTCCGACTTATCTCCAGGTGTAATCAGACCTCAGAGAAATGACGTAATTGCATCAATGTATGGGGAATGTAAATGATGAGCGAATGTCAGCTATCGTGCTTTGGATCTGGAGTAGGAAGGAAGGCTGAAATAGCCACCAGCAGCTCCAGCATCGCTCGGTCATTAGCAGCCGCAGTGCAGAATGACAGAGCTAATGAAGTGGAGGCAACAGGAAACAAAGACAGAGCTCAGGGCCGCACACAGGGGCTCCGAGGCATCAGGCGCAGCCGGCAGCTCACTCCAGATAAATTAGTTCCTTTGTCTTTGGTCAATAAAGTTTGGAGAAACACAGTGAGTGTGTGAAGGTTATTTCATTTAACGAAAGGAGTCGGAGACTTTTCGTCTCCCTCTCTGGTTCTTTTCTACTTTTATTACTACCTGCGCCCCTTCCAATTTGAACAATGGAGAAAAGAAAGAACGTTTATTGAACTTTTTTCCCCCTTTCTTTCAAATGACCTTATTGGATTTATTATAATAGCTTTATTATATTATATTATATCAACAGATTTCAGTGGAGTCATAACAGTCTCTGGACTGCTGGACTGTGTATTCACTGCTCAGAGGAGCTGCCCCAGCTATCAGAGGAAGGAGGATCTCTTTCCTTTGTTAGAAATATCAGAGGAAGGAGGATCCAAACAGCTCCTGTATGACAATCATCCTAACCACTATATTAAATTTGGATCCACTTGACTAATTAATTTATCAGACTAATAGCACAACTAGGGCTTGTCCACAAATGACTGTCAACATTAACTAGTTATTAATTATCTTGCTGGTTCCTTCTTTTACAGACTGCAGCCTTTCATCCTCTCACATGTGCATTTCTGTTTTGCAGTGTGTGATTATGCAGATTACTCGTGTGTGGAACCCAACAATCCTGCACTCGTTCTTCGCTCAACGCGCACACTCTTCACTCTATAAAACGTACTATGTGATAGTTTTTCTGCATATAACTCCATATATACATACTAAATGTACAGCAATTTCCACAACAGATCATCATCTTATATTTGGAGCATTATGTTCCAACACTCTAGTTGTCCTCCTGAACTAAGACACAGAGCCGTGTTTCTGTCTATATGAGCGTCTGAGATAGAAGAGTCTGCAGAGACACATTAACGCAGAATATAATAGAATGACCTGGGTTTAATTCTTAAGGAGCATGTGAAAGGGAGACGTCTACAAAGCAGACCACAGACTATTACTAGAAATTAGAGAGTAGGCACGGTCCAGACGGGCTTTCTCCAGCATCCGTTACTAAAAGACTGTTATATCTTTAATGCTGATGTTTTGTTCTGCTCATTTCTGCTGGGACGTTTCATTAAAGGTCATCAACACTTTTCCGTTTATTCATGACTTTTCTGTGTAGCTGTTTTATTGGTAGAGGCACTGCTGGAGCGTGGAGTTAAAGAGGTGGAGGAGAGTTTGTGTGGGCAGTAGTTTTTAGAGTGTATCTGTCTTTTGATGCCTTGTTGTTCACAAAAAAAAGGTTGTGTGACATTTTATTCCAATATTTAGTTGAAAAATCCAACCAATCGTTTTTTATTGTCATATTTGTTGGTGCATTTCCAGCAGCTCTGGCAGCTTCATGTGGCAGACAGTCAAAGCAGCCTGCTCTCGTATCCAACAAACCAAACTGCCACTCGAACCGTTTCTGATGCTGCAGTTTTTCTGGGTCATGATGGAACATTGATCTGGTCTAAACCTCCACTTATCTAGTCGCCGTAGTTTGTGTAAATCAGAATCAATGACTCTTCACAGTTCTCCCTCTGTGGTGTCTCACGACTCTCCTCCGCCTCAGGACAGATGTTAACTTACCGTCACCCATCTACATAAGAAGAAGCCTTGTATCTTGTCTCTTTGTAGCTGCTTTGTGTGTTCCTGTAGTTGTTTTCAGTTGTTCTGAGTCTCTGTGAAGTCAGTTTTCACCTTATGTTGCTTTCATTTCAAATTGTTTTCTGTCTTTTTTATATTTTGTTTCTCTTTTGCTTTGATTTTCTTTTCTTCGCAGCTATTTTGCATGTTTTTGTATTTAATATGATATATTATGTGTATACATATCATTACCTATCAGTGTGATAGACTGGCAACCTATCCAGGGTGTACCCTGTCTCTCGCCCTGTGTCAGCTGGGATTGTCTCCCCCCATGTCATTAGCTCCTGCATTCATCCTGTAGTTGACATTTGCGTCACCCCACTAAACAAAGTGCTTCTTGTGTCGCCTCTTATCTTCAGAAATCTGTATAACTCAGTTACATCTGCTGTAAATCATTATGGAAACAAAACAGCACTGACAGCGTCCCTGCCATCCATTAATCTGATAAAATCTAAGAGCTGGGCAAACTGCCTCCTGCAGAAACGTCAACTTTTCTAGCATTTCTCATCTTAATTGACTTAGTGTGAAATCACGCTGATTAATAACGAGAAAAACAAATCACTTAGGACAGGAAAGTGGAAAAGTTTTTGGATAATTCAATTTCAATCAAACCAGAACTGATGGTTTGTTTTGCAGATTTCTGGCTGAAATATTATCATCTCAAAATGAAAAACATGATATCTACACTGTTCCTAATCTCCCTTCTTGTTTTTCACCCAGCGAGTGTAAATATGAGCCGTGGAGACTAATCTGCTCTCCGCTCATCCCTGCATCACCATGCCCTCATCTCCAGCCCCATCATTACATTTCCGGCTCATCTAGGTCCATTGACCTGAGCAGCTGGACACCAGCCAGGCGGGCAAAAGCCAATTATCAGAACCTGATTGTTCCCTTACCTCCATAAAAACTATATGGAGTGATAAACGTCACGTGTGTCTTGAACACAGGAAAATGGCATCTGACGAGGAGCTGGCTGCACTCCCACTCACACAGTTAGTATGTGCTGCTTTCTCCTCTTTTCCATTTTCCTTCATAGTTTCGTCCTTACTCTCCCGGGTAAGGACTGGCATTTCACTTACTTTATTCTACCGAGGCACTGCTGAATAACTCTTGTCCAAGGCAAGACGCTCCACTTACAAAGAAGAGAGTGTGACAATGAACAAGGCTGAACACGTCAGAGATGACTGTGTGTGTTTCAAACAGGCTACTGTCACAGCCTCAGTGAATTCACAATGTGTGCTCAGTAACAAAGATGAGAGGTACGTTTGATCTTGATGAAACCACTACTGTATTACCTCACCCTTCAAGTCAAGTCCACCACTTCAGTCTACACACATATATCTCTAACTTTTCTCCATAACACAAATCCTGCTGATTTGGTGATGCCCTGAATGTCTCTTCTGACATTTGTGATTCTGAGTGAAATATTGCCTGAAATTTGGTACAACATTCAGGTTCTGTTTGGGATGAGTTGGAAGCAGCACACCTACCAACATTTCAAATTGTCCTGCATGTTAACAAGCTAAAATAAGGGTGTAGTTTGACCTCACAGAGGCTTTAGGTTTCTAGGTGCTGGTGCTTTTCTGTGTGAGTCTCATTGTGCCCGTGTGAGTTTCTTACAGGTACTCCAGTTTCCTCCCACAGTCATAGATGTTAATGGCATTGTCTTCCATTGAAATTATGTGAATAAAAGATCTTTTCATGGCCGGTGGACAAGAGAAATAATCACAACAAGCACAAACCCTTTCATTGTGCATACAGACATGTGAGTACTGTTTAAAGTTAGTTCTAATCTTACTGCTTGTTTCGTGCACCATTATTCAAGCCTGAATATTCAAGCCTCCACAAACAAATGCTGCTGCTGCTTAATCCAATTAAAGGCTTTTAAATTTGTTTTTCAAGAGAGGGTTTCCTTGGATATTTTACATTTTTGGTTTGATTCCTTTATGTCAGCAGCACCTTCCTGAACCACAGGACGAGTGTCTAGACACAGAATGTCTGCAGATTTCTAGGAAAAAGCTCTTTTGCAAAACAGTCTGAGCGAAACTAACACGGAAAGAGGAAAATCCAGAGGGGGGGGGTTTCATTGCTGCATGTGGCTGCACATGTGTTGACCACCAACTCATCCAGGGTTACTGCAGAAATATTTAGTCTACCTTTGTTATCCTGTTGTATCACAGTAACTGGCCACTTTTATCTGTTAGATTTTCTTTTATCTGTCACATTCAAGTCATTTCCCTCCTGCTGCCTGTTGATCTACATTTTACAAATGTTGGCCCCTCAGTTAGCTTCCATTAAAGCCTTGTAAATCACATCATCCATCCCTGTCACTTGCTCTACGTGTGATCTGACTCCTGCAAACCCTCTGCCTTACTGTACAGCTGTGGTTTTGTCTTTCTTTGTGTGATTTTTCCATCCCAATCCTGTCTCCTTCACTCCCTCATTGACACCACCTGTAATGTTCCAACCATGTTCACTTGAATTGATATTAAAATAGATTTTACACTGTTTGGTATCCAAAAATAATCATTGTTATACAAGTCCTGGAAGTAATGATGTTTGGGTGCATTTTTACTGCCACCACTTACAGATGCTGAAGCTGGATGTCATTAACCATTTTTCTAGCCTTTGTTAGCATCTTTGTGGACTTCTGTGCTCTAGTTTTCATTCAGATGGCACATCTGAGTCAAACTCCTGGAAGGTGTTCATTGTTCAAATAGTTTCCTTCACAGCAGTAAAACACCTGGCATGAGCCTGTAGAACACCCAGTAGATCAAACTGCGTAAATGACTTGAAGACACTCTGAGGACGAGCAGCATTTGTCACACTGACACTTTCTCCATTCAGAATGAAAGTCTGCTTCTCAGAAACTCAAATTATGACTCCTGTGTGTGTCCTTACCCACTGAGATCGTCCACACCGCCATGATCTTGATGCGAGCCTTCGTGTGGGAGTTGAAGCGACTGTGGTGGATGGGGTTTCGAATGGCGATGTATCGGTCCAGAGAGATGGCGCACAGGTGCATGATGGACGCCGTGGAGAACAGGACGTCCAGATAGATCCAGATGGGACAAAGGTCCGAGGGCAAGGGCCACCCATAATCTGCAGAGGGGAAAAGGTGGATGGATGGAAAGACAGAAAAACACAGAAAAAGTCAAAAATATGCTGAATCAGGTTTGATTAGAATAAAACTACTAATTGTACTTTTTCACATCACTGTAAAAAAGCTGACTTTAGTTGTTCTCAAGCTAACCAGCTAGCTAACTCATTAGCTCAATTAAAATAACAGTAGTTTAAGTTAAATAGTATTTCTGTATTATTTACGCGAAGTTTTCACGTAGAAACTGACTGACGCGTGCAGGAATTCCTACTTCCAGTGCATATACATCTGTGTTTGTGCAAATGGCAAATAAAGAAAATTTGAAATTTTACAGTACTGTGCAAAAATCTTAGGCCACGATTAGATGTGTTGTTTTAGCAATGTTATTATAACCATATATATGTTTATCTCTTAGTTTATTTCTCCTTTAGCATAATACAACTATACAATATGGGAAAAAACACACACAAAAAAACTGCTTTAGGATAAAGTGACAATTATTGAGTGTGATCTCTGTAGAGGAACACAACTGGTCTCTTTCATATAAATGGACACAAACAATACACCGGAGTAACATTTGTTTTTCTCCATGATTGCTGACTGTATTTGTATTATTATAACTGGACTGTGTAATAAAAGGCATTAGCTGGGTCATGATGATGGTCTTCATGCACTCGTTGGCTGTTCGTAGCTTCTATAAAGGTAATTACACAGTGACCACACTGTGATAAATGGAATGAATCAGATGGAACATGGCTAAAGGCTTTAAAACCTGCCTCCAACTGAATGCACACGCCACATACATCCAAGCTGTCTGAACTGCTGCAAATGCACATCTGCACACATGTACCTCACATATCACACGTCTCCCTCACTACAGGAGCTGTCTCTACATACAGTCATGTCAGTCTGGAAATGACAATATTCGGAATCTTAACATGAACAGAGGCAGATGTGCTTTTTAGGTTCTGTGCATGAAGGTGAAGCAGGTTTATTCATATTTCAAAGGGATTTACACAGGTGCACAGTGTCTTAAAGCATAGTTCTAATTAAAAAGAGAGTGAGAATAATACATAGGAAAAAAGAAAGAAAGAATTAAAATTTGTCTACACAAAAAAACATAAGCTACAGGTGTGTGAATAGAACACTACACCCCCAGGTCCTGTTAATTTATCTTATTCCGTCTCTGCCTTCACCCACATCCTCACCTGTCCTTTGGAAAGTTCCATGGACTTCCTCTTCCAGCTAAATGTCAGTGGATTTTCCTCCCTGTTGCCCACCTGCTCAGCTGTCTCTCATTCTCTAATCATCCAGCCCCAACTCCCACACCTACCTCACCTGTTTCTTCTTCCTTAATCTGCCTTAGAGCTCTTTCCTCCCAGCACCTGTGTCTGCCTACAGTACCTGCCTGTCTCGCTGTCATTCTTTAACGCCTCCCACTGCACCAATACACTTTATACATGTGGCTGTGTCTTCTGTACTGCCAACCCAGGTAAATAAAATCCAGATGGCTCTAGAAATATATGGAGTATAAAAAGAAATTAGAGAAAAATATATTTGTCTCTCTGATAAAAGCCATCAGCAAAGTCTGGTCTCACTCCTCGATTCTCTCTGCTCCAAACAGAAATAAGGACATTGAGACATGAACCAGATCGATATCCGGGCCACCCGAGGACGAAGGAGCGAGCAGACATGATGGGAAGCACCTAGAGTGGCTAAAGTGTATACAGTATATGGCTGCAAAGGCTTTACTAGATTAAAGGATGCCTGATAAATGTCTTCATCTAATCTAATCTAATCAATCTTATTCTGTTAATCTCCCCAAGGCAGAAATGTTGTTCTTGGACCACCACTGACCCCCACTATACACAGCAGTTTCATTATTCCACAGACACCAAGAAAACAAGTAGTTCTCTAGAGATGAAAGGATTAATTAATTAATGAATTAGACACTGGACAGAACATTAATTGGCTGATGATTAATAGTTATTGATTTTTAAAGCAAACTAAATTTACACTGGCACCAGCCGCTCACGTCTGAACTGGCTTCTCAGTTCACTGAGATAAACCCATCACTGTAAACTAGTGATGCACCTTTTTCTATTTTCTGACATTTTATTCACTGATGAAATTAAATCTCCATCCATCAGTTTTCTGTCGTTATCTGGAGTCACGTCACCGTAGCTACAGGCTAATCAAAGTAGACCAGACGTCCCTTTCCACAGCAACTTTTTCCAGCGCCTCCTGGAGTAATTTGGGTGTTACCACACCAGATAAGATATATACTCTTTTCAGTGCATTCTGGGTCTACTGCAGGGTCTCCTACCAGTCGGACATGCCTGGACATCCTTTAAAGACGACATATTGATCAGATTCCCAAATAGCCTCAGTTGGTTTCTTCCAACATGACTCTACTCCACGTTCCCTCCAAATGTCAGAACTCTGTGCTGTAGTACTAAGCCTGAGCCCAACTACCCTGCAGAGAAAACTAAATTTAGTCACATATTTTCAAGATCTCATTGTTTTTGTCACTACCCAGGCTCGCAGCATGAAATCAGAAGTCTTCCAGCTCCTGTTTAGCACAGTGAACCAGTAAAACACCAGTACAGTCAGAGGAAATAACCAGTAAATGTGTTGATGAAAATACATTTTGCAGTCTTACACTTCTCCTAAGATGGAAGAGAAGAATCAATGCTGGTGTTTTTCTTTTTCACAGACCTCAGACAATCAGTCTTCAAAGTATGTAGATTCAACTGATTTGTAGTAAACCTGGGGCTTTTGGGGCCCATGGGAGGTCGCCTGCATTGCTCACTAGTTAAATCAGACATGATAACAACACATTCATTAACTTAACCTGTATGGAGGAAACACAGAGGAAACCTGCCGGGTTAAAAACCTGGCGACAGTGCAAACCACTGCACTATGCCACACAGAAAAATTCTAAACTATTAACTATTACAAAACCATCCTCAGATCTATTTCCACGGTGCTGTGACTCTCTATTAGTTTGCACAGCTGAAACATCCTCTGTGCTCAGTGTCGTGTTCAGTGAAGCAGCTCTGGAGCTGAGCGCTAACACAAACCCAAAGTGAACACAGAGAAATGACAGTGAATCCAGTCGTATGAATGAATTCAAAGTCTTTTTAAGCAGACAGATGAAAAAACACCCCCGCCCTCTGCAGTTGGGAGATTTTTCGCGGCCGAGGTGTCACTGCCTCCCCAGAATCAACCAAAAATAGACACGAGGCTGAGGGGGATTAGAGCGTCTTCATCGTACTCAGGATCAGGATGGAGCATTTACCTGATTCTCTGTCATCCCCTCCATCCGACAGGTGAGGAACGACATGATCCTTTTATTATTTGGGTGGGGATGACTCATCCGTGTCGCTCGATGTCACCATGGTCACCGCCAAACTCTCTGCAATCGCCTCCTCCTCATTGCTCCTGTCCTCTGCTTTTCCATTTCCTTACTGTTTTTAGTCTCTTTGCTTTTCATTTCATCGTCCTCCCCTCATGACATCGCCATCGCTTCCACCTTCTTTTCCATTTATTCATCTCTATGAGTGTCCCCCATTCACACCCATACAGCTCAGGCCCTGGTTACAAACAGCCTTATTTCATTCTTACGTGTCCTCTACTGTCCCCTGAGCTTGAGCTTCCATTCACTCTCAGTTTTGGAAGCTAAAAACTCTTCTAGCAGATAAATCCTTTTTGTTTTATGGTAGGTGAGAGGTGAAAATCATCAATATTCAACCTTCAAGGACTATGAACACTTCATGACAATCTATCCAATAAATGTTAAGAGATTTTACTCTGTTGGACAAACAAACCCACTGACACCAGGCTCTGCACACTGATTCTACACTGACAGAGGTGATTTTAATTGTGCAGCCTGATTAGACCTTGTGTCAGGGCATCGTGGGTGTGTACAGACTGAGCTTAATTTGACATCTTCCTCACTCTCCTTAGCTTTGTTGTAGCTGTTCAGTCACAGAAGAATTGCACCTCAATCATTCTTCAGCTAATCAGCCCCAGTAATTAAAAGCCATGTCTGTATTACTCAACTACCTGTTTACAGAGTCACATTGTGGGGGCTTAAGTCCCCTTAACATATATCATTGAATTTCAGAATGAAGTCTTGGCTTAAGGTTGTGAAATGGTTATGTTCAGGTTAGGGATAGACAAGTTTCCATAATCATTTTTCCATGACCACATGAACACTGAGCGTTCAGTTTCTACATCACCGCCTTGTTGACAGAGGCTGATCACCTCCACAGGTATACAAGGCTACACATTGAGCTGTGTGCATTATTGCCAGCTAGGCCAGGTGTTGTCATTTGTGTCCACATCCTTATATGAATCGTGTCTCTGTCTTGTCTCTCGATGTGATCCCAGTCTGAGTCCATGATGCTGAGATCAGGGCTCTGCGGGGGCCACACCATCTGCTGCAGGACTCCTTCTTCTATTTGACTCTGAGTATAGATCTGTATGACTCACATTGCTGTCTGTCTGGGCTCATTGTCATGTCATCAGATGCCAGAGTGATGTGTACTTCTTTAGTGCCATTGGCCACAGTTACACTTCATGTGTGTCATTATTTATTCACTGAATCGGTTGCCATTTTGGTTTTTGCCATGATAACTTTTCCTACATTCAAACTAGTGGATGTAAAATCACTACACACAACCCTCCAAAAGAGGCTGTAAGTTCTATGTTGTATATTTTTTTTCTCAAAACTAATAAATTAAGCACAATATCTGCAGCACTGGAGTTCAACTTTCAGTGTCCATGTCACCCGTGTCAGGGTAATTTAAAAGAAGATGACCTGAAATGGCTGTGTGGATAGAAGGAGTTAGTGGGCTAACGTGAGTCAGCACAGGTTGGGTCCTTTAAACTGTCTAACCCTCTGTCAGTCCCCACGCCACAAACCACAAACAGGGATGTCTCTTTGCGACTGATCCTCCAATCTCACTTCCCCCATAGAGAACCCCTCAGGGACAGACAAAGTATCACATCATTACTGACTCCAGAACCTACAGATGCTGATGACCTGGAACCAGAGTGGACCAACCCCATCCTTACACTCCCACATCAAAAACATGAAGCCAGCGGTAAACTCCCACAGGACCTGCTGAAACGCGACTTTTTACTCTGAAGCCTGCTGCCGACACAGTTGGTTTTGGGGCGGCATGATAGCTCAGTGGGTGGAGCAGTCGTCCTCCAACCCAAGGGTGAGCGGTTCGATTCTCAGTCCCAGCAAGCTACATGTCGCGGTGTCCTTGGACAAGACACCAAAACCCTGAAGTAGCGCTGACACAGGTCTAGCAGCTGTCCAAACAGCAGTTTCCCCAAGGGGATCAATAAAGTATTCATTATTATTATTATTATGGAACCGCTGCTCTGGTCTTACATTCGACGTGTTCTACCATTGTCACCTCTCACAGTGCCGGGGCCCCGATGTCTCTGCTTCCTTGATTTGTAAAACCTCAGCAGCTTCAGAGCAGCCAGACCACAGGAAAGAAGCTGCGACGGTGACTGCATTTCTCAGGACCTGACACCAATTAGACCCAGTCAGCTCTGCACCTGGAATCAGTCTCAGAGAAGACACTCGATACCTTTCCAGTTCAAAGCAGCCTTATAAGTTTATTATGTTACAGGAATCGTTTTGTGGAAAAGGGATCATTTAAGTGATTACAGTGATAGAAATGTAGATAAGATCATTAGCTCTGAGGAGGAACTGTCACTTCTGCTGGGGATCTATTTCAACATTTATTTTGACATTGAAACCTTTCAGTATTTTATATCACAGCAGTGTGTGGGGAATAAACTCTTTTCTCCACTGTGATTGAAAGAAATTGAATTAACTACAACAGCAATTATCAGCCTGATGGTTACTTCCTCAATCTATGAACCTTTACGACTATAAAATGCCAGGAAATAGTAAAACATACCTGTTATAATTCTCTGTGGTGCAACATGACATCCTCAAGTGTCATTTTTTTGCGCAATACATGCAAAGATATTTACTTTCTTGTCGTGTGTCCTCACATTTTAAAGCTAAAATCATCAGATGTTTTGCTATTTTGCTTAAGATGTCATTTAGAAAATTAGTCAGTAATTTTGTCAGTTGACATCATGAGATCTTTATTGATGGGTGGTGGGATGATGGGTCGGCTTATCTGTTGGTTGAGATACTGTCTATCAGCAGCATTATGGACTGATGTGTCTGACACAGCTGCTTTGAAATTCTTTCATATATTAATATATTTTTTCTATTTCTGTCTCTGTTAGCATTTAGCTTTTTTAATGTGTTGTTTTAATATATTTTATTTTTATGCAGATGACACCCAGTTACATGTTTCAGTTAAACGTGCGTGACCACATTAGTCTGTTAAACCAAAATGAGTGGTTGGGATGAGAGAACTGAATGAAGACAAATCAGAGGCCCTGATAGTGATCAAAAGACACTGCAGCTTACATTGGTACACACAATAAAACATTTGGTGTAATTTTTTATTGTACTCTAATTTTCCATATACAGTACCTTTGTTTTTTGTACTAACATCTCTAAGGTCAGACATATTCTGTTTTTTCGAGTGTGCAGAAATAATAATTCAGGCCTTTGTGTCATTGATTATTGTCATTCTTTGTGTCAAAAAGCACCTAAAAAATAATGTTTTTTGGTTAGTCTTGATTGATGTTCTTTACCTTTTGTATTATTTAGGTTTTATTTAGCACTTTTTGTAACATTTGCTTTGAAAAGTGTTTTGTAAAGAAAGTTTTACTTAAAATTATGAGAGTTGCTTAAATACTTTTTCGAACAAAAACCCAGAAGTTGAAATGACTCATTCTCAAATGTGAATAGTGTATATTGAATAATAACCTGTAGCTGTAGAAACAAATATTTTATGGATCAAAAATTTGTTTGAGAAAATAATGTGGAGATTAATTGAATATGAACATTCTGTGTGAACACATAATCAAAGACAGAACAGATTCTTGA
This sequence comes from Sandelia bainsii, assembly GCA_032362345.1. Classification (NCBI taxonomy): domain Eukaryota; kingdom Metazoa; phylum Chordata; class Actinopteri; order Anabantiformes; family Anabantidae; genus Sandelia; species Sandelia bainsii. The sequence goes on from JAUMHL010000014.1 coordinate 1,334,100, forward strand.
ATTCTTCAGTATGTGGCTGATGTGTGACTTTGGCTGATTATAGTTAAACATTTACTGCAGTTGAAGGACGAGATCCAGTGAGGACAACAGGATGATTCTGCCGTTCTCATTGTGTAACCGCTGAGGTGAACAGCGGGTCAGGCTTTCAAGTCTTTCTTCGGGTTTTCCTGTGGTGTGTCCAGAGAGGAGGACTGCAGCGTATCGATTGGTTGACGGAGACAGACATGAAGAGATTCGATCACTTTGGTCGTCTCACAGGGAGGTTAAATGTGGGTGACTGAACAATGGAGACTTTTAACCACAATGGAGGCTTTCATGTGACATCACCTAAACACCGGCTGCCAAACAAAAGGGAAAGAGCTTTGTACCTATAGCTTACAGAACATATGTGTGTGTGTGTGTATGTGTCTGGAGGTTTGTTGTTTGAACTCATTTCCTGAGTTTCAGTGAATTTTACCTGGAACTGCAGGTTAGCAGCCGACTATTTTATACACACTAGAACACATACAGATGAGACTTGTAGCTCACATTTCAACTTATGACGGACTAAATGTTCCTAAAATGTAGTTTTTATGTTCCCACGTTAGTTCACAGATAATCTCGTTTTTACTTTTTTGTTGTTTAATGTAAAATAGGAAACTGGAGATTGAAAATCTGAAGGCATAAAGGAAAAGTGCAACTGTTTGTATTGAAATTGAGTTTATTTGTTCCAACTACTATTTTCTGTTTGTCACAGATGTTTTCACTTTATATTCTGCGTGTAATGGTAGGAAATTACTAACATGAACAGTGTCTCTCTGCTATTTCAGTGTGTGTGCAGAAAAAGAAAAAGGTTCATAAAGACAGGTGGGCAGGATCAAAAACTCCTAATCTGAATAAGAAACCACTGAAGCTGCACATTATCACTATATGTATGAATACAAATTCAGGTCAGGTCAATTCAGGTTTTTTCCACACACACTGAACATGTTAACAAATAATATTAATAACTGATTATTATATTATCTTTCCCACTGTCAAGCCTGTAGGATTTAATGTTAAACCCGGGGTGATGAAATGTTGTGATGCCTTATGTATGACTGTTAAAGTGTGCACCATAAAGTTAGGTTTACATTAAGTGACTGATTTTTGAAATAAATCTACTTTACAGGCTGTAGGTCGACTGAACTGAACGAAGCCGCATGCTGCAGCTTATAGATTTGTTATGTAACTGTAAAATCTGTCAAAAGTCCTGGAGATAAAAGCAAACACAAACTTTTTCTATCTGCAGCCAGAATATGCAAACAGATACAGTTTGCTGTCACCATGTGAAGCCGTTTAAGTCTTTTTCTAAGACGTTAAGACAGAGGAAGCAGGGGGTAATGTTTGGTTTGGTTTGGTTTCTGATTAGACAAAGATCACAAGTCTTGATTAAGAAAACAGAAAGAACTGATCTCTGAATGTTGTTTCGACTGCATTTCAACAGTGACAGGAAACAAAAATCAAACAGTCTCTCAGTTGGTCTTGTTCATGGCCAAGTGTGCATCCTTTTAAAAGCAAAGAAATCTGAAAATAACTGATAAAGTGGAAGTGGAAAGCAGGGAAATGAGCTCCCAAGAGGATAGAGACGAAGGTTGATTTGATGAAAGAGAAGAAGAAGAAAGACAGAAACCTGGAGAACCAGCGATAAAAGAGGAGGAGAAGCAGAGAAAGTACGAGTTTGTGGAGCAAAGATGAGACGCACACACAAGTTGTTAACACACACAAGTTGTTAACACACACAAGTCGTAATGCATCAGATTCCCACACTCTCAAATGAGACACTTAAATGATTCAGATCATCAAACAAATTACAATATTACACAAAGAAAACCAGAGTACATACTGTGTAAATGCTGTTTTTTTAAATTACTATTTAATTTGTTAAGGGACAAAAACCTCCAAACCTGACTGTCTCTATGTGAGAAGGTTATTTTTGTAATATTAAAAAGAAATTAAAATTAAAATGTGTTTGATGACCTGAATCATTAAAGTGTAACAAAAATGCAAACAGAAATAAATATCAGGACAGGGGCAAATACTTTTGCACCAAAAGGCAAAACTATCCACAAAACATTTGTGTGTGTGTGTAGTTGTGTGTAACTGATGATGTTAGCAGCTACTAGTAGTACTACTAATAGTAGACTAATAATTAATTTCATCTATTTGTTTATTCTTCTGGGACAACACACGTGACGTAAAATCACTCAAAATGCTAATTCTCATCTCGGTCCCTGCACATGTGATGGATACAACAACATCTGCTCTCGTGTTTTACAGTCATTCATCTGGGTGCTGGACAAACAGAAGGGAACTTTTCTTCATATGTTGAGGTCCTGCTGTGTTTTACGCCGCCACCTCACCTTTGTCTGCTCCCCACAAACAACAGAATAACTTTAAAAACAAATTTTCTGGCTTGTGTACACACACACACACACTGCAGCCTGAAAAAGCTTGATAAAAAGAAACCAAGATCAACTTTGCATTTCATTAAAGTGATGTTTAGCAAATTTTAGTTTAAAACTACTTTCCTTTTTATGGAAACATAAATTACTTGGCAGTTGCCAGGGTGGGTGGTGGTCAAACAAAAGTGCAGCACTTTGCAGAGATTAAAACCAATCCCACCAGGGTTTGTCGTGATTAGACAACGATTTTGTTGCAGTAAGTTAGTGTTCATTTTTTTCTGTCCTTAACTAACTAACCCTTGACTACAGTGCTGTAATTACCCAAACATAACCACCACAACACTTAAACCGTGTGTTAGATGCCGACATTGTTCTCTACAGTCTGTGTCTCTATAAGCTGCTGGGTGGGAAGTGCTGGTAATTATTGCCACGGTTCCATCCAGAGAATGTTTGTGGTGATAAAATAAGTGGATTGTGTTGGTTTTGAAGAGTGCTCGGGCTCCTGAGGCGGCGGGATGACAGCACTGGAGACGAGACGGCAGCCAAACAATAGGCAGCAGAGAGAGGAGCGTGAAGACGGGCAAATTGCCAAAGTGCTATCTTCTCTGTGAGTTCACATCCAGGTGGCAAACGCAAGGAAAAATCCAAAATAACAAAATGATGATGGCAGCCACAATAGGAAGAAACAATGCAGGTGATTAAACATTCAAATGTGAGGGCTGAGAATGAGAGAAGTGAGGAAAGAGAGGGAGAAGAGGGAGGGAGGGAGGGAGACACTCACAGAGAAAGGAAACAGTAAATAGATAAAAGTGGAAGTGAAAATGAAAAAAACAATTCTTTTCCTCGTCAACACATTTGTGGGAGAGTAGACAGAAGATTTAGGTATGTTGTAAAAGCAACAAGAGACCAGAACCTACAAGTGTCTGTTTGTCTCTCAGCTCCAGGTCGACTGATCCATACTGAAAATGTAAATCACCCCCCAACAAGACAGTTTCATTTTAAGAAAGTTGTTTCCTAAAACAGCTGCAGGAGGAAATAGTGCATTCATTGGGGACTATTTACAGCAGCGGATTAATCCAGATTTGGTGCTCCCAGGGCTGTCCTGCTTGTTTCCCAACCATTCCTGCTCTCCCTACATCTGATTACCTGGATCAGGTGTGTTCAGTCAATCAGAAGCTGGAAGGTAACATCTCAGATGACGGGGGTGGGGTGGGGGGAGTGGAGGAAGACTAACTGAACTGGTGTCCTCCAGTTTTTGACTGAACACAACAGACAGGTAATCAGCAGTGAGTCGTGCATGGGTCACTGAGGACCAGGGCTGGGTCCTGCTCTAGTGAATATTTGTGGCAGCTGTATGGTGTATGTGTGTGTGTGTGTGTGTGTCACCCTGCCCCCCAGCTCCCACAGCACATTTTTCAGCTTTAGGCATATTGCATTGTGTATATTGTATTTAGCACCAACTCTCTATTTTACCTCGGTTACATTATTGTTCACATATTGTTTTCTTCCTCTTTACCTGTCACTGTGCTGCTGTAACATGAATTCTTCCCTTGGGGATCAATAGAGGATAATTTCCAGTGCAGTAACATACAATTTCACTCAGTAGTAGTAGTATTTTCTATTGTCTGTGATGCAAAAAGGTTTTCTACATCCACTTCTGTTGCCCAGAGCAACAGTGTGACTCACAGACACGACACACAGGAGTTACGTACAGAGTCGTAATTTAATCTTTTCTTAGAATTGGTGATGAAACCACAGTTACTGCCTTGTATGAGCTCTATTATTACGTAATAATGTTGAGGAACTGTGCAGTCGGCCTCTTTCAGTTCAGAAGCTCTGCAGCGTGGACAATGAAGAGTCCAGCTGGCTCCACAGCTGGAGACGTGTTTCTCCTCCGTTACTCAAGACAAACACGTTTGTACCGTACTTCTCACATCTTCAACATCTGACCCCAGCTCTTAGGGCTCTTTCATACACTACACAAGCTACACAGACGTGAACACTTTCAGCTATGGAGGGAGGTTTTTGAGATGTACTTGCTTAGAAAATTTTGTAACATGACGCAAGCGTAGTTTAACCTGTTTCCAGTAGGGGCACTGATGCAAACACTGTGACTCTACTATTAATGTATTGTCTACAGAAGAAGAATTGTCGCGACATGTCAGTGACAGGCAGTGAGGATCGACTTTGGAAACCTTCATGATGTGGCGAACACTCTTAATTCAGATTGTATCTCTGTTGATTTTACATCTGCTAAGACGCGGGACAGCAACTGACCCATGTTCTCTGTTGCTGTGTAGAGAATAACCCGAACTGTAAAACAACATCTTAACCCTCAAACAGCTCTTTGAAGCTGTGAGACCCAGACAAAATGTCCTCACTACAACCGCAGAAAGACGTGTACACACAAACACACAAAAGTTCTTATTTAACAAAGAGTATTTACGAGGTGGAGGCAGTAAGTGACACCTTCATTTATCCTCATACTGACAACAGATGCTTTCAAATGAACCTTCATCGGGACTATTTAGCTTAAATGTCAGGAATGTTTTTTTTTATTCACTGAATGGTCAAAAGACACGAGTGAATAATTTGACACACTGTGCACTGGAGTCTAATAATGAAGAATAGATTTTAAATTTAAGAATAACATTCTGAATCGACTCCTGTCTGCATCTCTACTGTGAAACTATTTAACAAAAAGAAAAATAAAGCCAGAAAATCTGACTATCAGGGTCTCTAAACCTGTAACAGTCAAGCCATGAACGTCAGAGACACAAAGTGAGGAAAAAGAAGAAGCAGGTGTTTGATAAGGTATCAGTGCAGATAAACTTTTTGGCACTAAATCACAACAGAATCATCTCAAGGCACTTCACACAAAACCTTATAGAGTTATACAGAAAGAAACCCAACAGTCCCACTTGAGCAGTGGAGAGGAAAAACTTCCTCTAGCAGAACCAGGCTCAGGGTGGACGGTCATCTGCCTCGACCGGTTGGGGTGAGTGGGCAGGGGAGGAGATCAGGTTTAAACCTTTCATTACTGCAGCACTGGTTGGTATGAGCATGCATTAGCATGACTTTGTGTTTACTTGAACTGAACTAAGAAAGCGGATCAACAGGATGAGCTCTGCATTTTTGACACACATACAACCTGCAGCTGCTCTGGTGGAGTTGTAACACTGGTCAGTCTGCCCAGACTGGTTGTACTGGGCAGCTTCATAACAGTGCTCCAACACACTGTGACATTTCCACAGTCCAGCCCTTTGTTCAGGTCCTGTTCATATTTGTCTCCTGTCTGGTCACATTCCCCCCCCAGTCTCCATGGATCCCTGGTCACACTCACTCCCCCCCTCTGAATTCCTTTGTTCCATTTTCCCTTAGTTTCTACCTGGCCCACCCTGCTCCGCCCACTCACTCAGCTGTGCTGCATCAGCAACATCACAGCCACCATATAAACTCTGTCACAGGACTTTTGGGTGCCCTGTGTTGCCCGGTTAAGCCTCTCAAGCCTTGTGTTCACATTTTCTTGCTTATTGCCTGCATGTGTACGGAGCTCTGCTTGTTGACTGTTCTCAACCTCTTGCATGAACTTAGTTTGTCTCATGGGACTTAGCTCTTGTCTCGCTCTTTTTCTGGATGCCTGGTACCAAACTCTTGCTGTGAACTTCGACCTCTCTCCTGTCTACTACTCTGTAGCGACTCACCAGCAGAGACTCTGTGTTTTTACCCCTTTTAGCCATCTTCTATCAAACCACTCACCGGTAGAGACCATTTCTGCTGAAGCCCTAATTGCTGCTGTTTTGTCCTGCTGCCTGTTCTTTTAACCTGGTTGTATTTTTACACAGCACTTGACCTTAGTTCTGCCCCAGCAAACGCGTACCTGTCATTTTCCTTTTCTGCAAAAGCTTGTGATAAAAACTTTAATCATCAGTATCTTGCTGTTGTTCTGCTTATTCAAAGGTCAGATGTTTCAGTTTAGCCTTTTTCAGTGTGTCAAGCAGCTCCCCACAGATCTGCCTCTCTGGAAGCTACATGAGCCTCATTCTGTAAATGATGGTTCTACAAACCTACTTCTATCATTTACAGACCAGTATGTTCTTGTTAGCACTGATGCTGATGGAGCAGCTGTTCTCCCAGTAGAAATTAACACAGTCTGACACTGGCACAAAAACAGGCACTTTACAACTTCATCTTAGATCAAATCATGCAGAACCTGCTGTGCAAAGAATGTCATGTGTTAGTGTCCATGTCTCAAAATCAATGTAAAAAAGCAACTGTTCTGTTTTCCCCATCTGAAGTGTGTTCATGTATTCAACTACGCAAAAAGTACAAAGTGAAGCTTGTTGGATTGAAGAATTGATCTGTGCAGTAACAACTAACACTTTTCTTAAAACCACTGAGGTTTTCATTGCAGTGCACCACAGAAATATATTCATTATGTAGATTTATATGGTTGGGAATTTACACAGATTATCATATAGTCAGTGTTTGGTTTTGGAAATCTATGTAGGCTATAGCTTTGAGGTAGGTTTTAATGGTGTCTCTGATTACAGGATAGCTGTCAGTTAGCTTCTAACATCCGTAAGAGGACTGACACTCACTGCACATTGAAGAAGGCAGAGCTGAAATATCTATTTCCCCACGTGCTGATGTGACAGTTTCAGCTAAAACAAAACATCCTGCAACAAAAAGTCATTTTGTCTTGGAGGTTCGTCCTCTTACAAAGTTTGCGCGTGCTGTCAATTATAATTCTTAAAAAGAAAGGAAATCTGCCAAGAAAATTGCGGTTGCTGCATCTTTGCTGCATTTACTTTTACTTTACTGTAAAATCTAGCAGAACCAGTATTAAGAAACCAGCTGTAGAAATGAACTGTGACGTAGAAGAAACATAAAGCTTATTTACCTCTCGCCTCTGTCAGACTGAGCCCTGATATTCAGGGATTGGGATTTGACATAAAGACAGCATGAGCTGCTCAGACATCACCATGTTGACACCATCTGCTTTACAACATTAATCCTTCAGAGCTTCCACACGAGCCTGTCAGGCCTCATTGTGTTTTTGAAACGCTCTCCTCGGTGATGGCTGTTGATGCCCTTTTGATTACTGTGACCCGGCGTCTTCACTTGTCAGCTCCTCTTCTTTCTATGTTCTTTCTGCTCGAAGCAGCCAGAAGCGTCTTTGTATCAAAAGCACAATTAGTATTTTGTGACTCTTCGGTTTGACAATGTACCAAAGGCTACAGCTCATGGGCTGAGTTGTTGCTATATGCTAATAAATTCCCCAGACTTTAACAGCCTGTAGTAAAATGTTTGTGTGTTACACATGTTGTAATAAATTTGCCCAGTTGGCTTAAATGAGCTGTGGATGTTACCAGGCCAGTGTTTCCGTCTGCTTTCATAAAGAAGAAGAAGAAAATAATTTCTTTGACTTTCCACATTCTGTCTGCACATACATCATCTCTGCTGGTCAGGTCACTAATGTGTTCACGTTCTGTCTTGGTTTCTTCTTGTTACATCACATCAGGTCGGTCCTCCTCCGTGTGTGTTTTGGATTCATGGATCAGCCTAGAATCTGATTTCTGTTCGTCTCATAGGCTTCCTGAACCCACTCTGCTCCTCCTCTCTGTCTGCAGGGTTCCTCCTGCTACGTGCACAACTGTACTGAAGCGGTTACATTTTTTGGATCTTCATTTTTGTAATGTACCGTGAGTTCTGCAGACTCTGTGTTTAACAGTGATTCAAACAGCAACAGAGCTGCAGGGCAGAACCATGAACTGAACCGACTCCAGTTAGCTGTGACAGGAGACAGACATGAGGGAGTGGTGATCACCACGATACCTGTCTCTCTCTTTCTGTCCTCTTTCACCTTGAGCTCCAGGCAGCCCAATTTGTGCAGTGTTCCACTGGGAAATTTGCTGGTTCTGCCAATGGCCTCTCTGTCATTGACTGTTATTATTTTGTGCTGCTCCTGTCACACACTTAGTGAGATGCGAGCGTGTAGCTGTGGTTCTACCTTTTGGATGTATTTACACCTAGTTTTTTTTCCTCTGACAGCCTAAATGTGAATGAGGCCTGATAGACAGACTACAACAGAGATAACGTGACTGCAGTGGTCAGATATTTCCAACCTGACCCTCAAACTTAATTTCACATACCCCAACTTCATGTCAGTGTCCACAGAAACATTTTTTTAAATAGTGTTAAATAAAACTCGGTTGTTTAAGTTATTATTCTGTGTAAATTATGTTTAACATTCTTGTTCCTTTTTACATTACTGATTGGATTTGGCTTCTTGAATTGTCAAAGACTTTGAGCTCAGAATTTCCAGCCTTTGGTCTCAACTGATTTAAGAAGCAGCCACTTGGTTAATAAAATGAACTAGTACTAAACTAATCCCAAAATGATTGAGTTAGGAGTGAAATCTGTCCTTCGGCTCACACTGTTTACTGGACTGCTGCTGCCCTCCTGCTCATCCCCTCTGGGAAGAATGTGGCAAAATTAAGTTTGTTTTTTTTGCCTCAGTTTTCAAAGGCATCTCCTCCAACACTACCAACAGGAAGTGAGGGGACAAGACTTGAACCTGGCACGAGGCAGTAATTAATTCATAAAAATAAAAGCTGAAAGTTAATTTGAAAACTACACTCTCTCTGCAGAAGTTCACATTTTGAGGTCTAAAAGTGCTCGTACCACACAAACAGAGTAACTGAGCATGACTGGATCTGTGTGTTCTTCAGCTTGAAGAACATTCCAGTAGTTCCTGTGGACATGATGGTGTCTGAACCAAACAAACACACGTTTTCCCCTCTCTCCTGTCTCACTTTGTCTCCATCGTATCTTCTGTATAAGTGTTAATGTAACTGCACAAACAGCAGCTCTGATGACTGTAATCAGTGCACTGAGCTGCGGCTGCTGCAACAACAGTGTCTTGCTGACACCACAATTAGAGTCGTGAGCTCCTCTGGTTAATGTTTTCCACCCACACTGACCACTAAATGTACACATTCAGCAGGGAAACAGAAAGCATCCATCTCCCGCCTCACTTTAACACTTTATTAATTACTGGAACATGTCATGCTATCTTTTGTGTTACTTTTTCGTTAGAATTAAAATAGCACGTCCTCTAAGTGGACTGTTTGTACTGGAATATGTAATGTGGTTCCATATGCTGGTGACAGGTCTATAATTTTGTTTCTCCTCATTAAAAACAAAATAAATAACTGGTTCTGATTATGCATCAATGACTGTTTGGTTATGCTGACCCACAAAAACTATTTGATGGGTTCAGGCACAAACACCACAGAGTTATGTTTTGTAAAAATACAGCGTTTTGGCTTAAAATGCTTCCTTAAATTTACAATATGCAATTTGGGGGATTTAAGGTACAGTAGCGGTAGCATGAGACTTGAAACGAGTGCTGATGTCTGATGAGAGTATGTGGCACAGAGGCTTTGACAGCACGTCGCCACATTAAGATGAGTTATGGAGCAGATGCCGACTGAAAATCTAGAAAACAAGTTGGATACTGTAGCTTTAATGTTACAGGATGACGCGGCATTACGCTGGACACTGGACTTGAACCTGGTTTCTTGTGGGAAAACTCCTGGGTTTTGTGGCTAAACACCAAACTCCTCCTCACTCGGACTTTAACACCACCACATGACCCAACTCTCTCTTTTGTTCGTGTCATTTTTATTGCTAGAGGTACACAACTACAATACTTTACTGTTTGAGCCCCTGAGAAACTGTCTGGCCATCCCTGCTCCTACTGTCAGATTTACAGATAGTTTTAGCATCTGTCATCTCACTGTCCACAACCTGCTCAGCAGCAAACAGCAGACACGCACAGTTTGAGTCCAGCTGATGAACATATAAAGGAGCATTTAGCAGCTAACAAGCAGGTGTTTCCCTCAGGAGGTGGTGGAGAACAAAAACAGAGCTAAAACAGAGGGAATGCTGGACTTCTTGTAGTGGACTCAAACACCACTCCACGTGAATGATGTTGCTCTAACTGCTGCATGTGGAAATAAGCGACTGTTTGGCAACAAGCTCAACCAAGAGCTGTATGTGTTTCTGCTCTTACTGCAGGTTTAACCAACATTCATCGTGCAGCTGGTAAATCAGAAAACATTTAAGGCAGCATCCATCTGCTTTACTGTTAAACCTATAAATAAACTGCAGATGACTCATTCATGCTCATCAGCTCTGATTCTCTGTGAAGCTTAACACCAAGGGAAACAAAGATGACGAGAGAAACAAAGATGAGGTGCCAACAAAGTTTCCCCATGAATTTTCTAGTGAACCTGAGGTTGTTTAACATTTGTCTCATTTGTTCCCGCACCTTTCGATTCGCTCTCTGTGATGTTTTGACAGCATATTCTGCTCCTGTCATCACATTATCGTGTCTTGGAAAAAAAAAAGGCAGTCATTTGTCTGTCAAGCAGCTGTCTCATCTAATGACATCAGTTTCCTCTGGTTTTGTCGGAGCAGAGACAAAAGAGAGTAGACGATTTGAAAGTCATCCAAGGTAAAGGTGCTGCACCAGATATGTGGATCGGTGGCAGAGCAGAGAGTGGGATATTTTTAGCTCAGCCGTGCTTGACATTTGTGCAGAGTCATTTACCCACAAACAAGCTGAGGTCAAGTGGCATCTACTGTTGCACCACAACCACAGGTGCTGGAGAAGGAAACACTGTTCCTACGGTAAGAGTTTGTCACATAGCGTTAGTGAAGGCAGACACGAGAAAAAACAAATTAATGAGGTGAGCCACTAAGCTACAGGAGTCAAACCACCAACCCTGGGGTACGTAGACGACTGCCCTACCACCTGACCACAGTCACCCCAAAAATAAATGAGCATGACACAGAAATTCTCTAGTAAGGAACAAGTTGTACAAAGCTCAGTATTAAAAAGAACCCTGAGTCTATAGATCTAATGCTGCTGTTTGTTTTCCTCTGCAGGAGGAAAAACCAGGTAAACATGATCCTTTCTTCCATTTTCTCCTTGTTCTCGCTGCTCTTAACTATCGGCTGTAGGATGCATTTCCAGGCAGCAACATGATGGGCTTCCACATCGCCCATGGTAACGCCGCTGACTGCATCTCTGTGGATACCAGGCCTCTGCTGTGTGACAAACACCGGTCCATGAGTCACACGGCTGCACTCACCATGTGACTCGTGTGTGTGTGTGTGTGTGTGAACCGAAAGCACCGACATGTTAATGTGTAGACATTCAGGGATTTAATGAGACAACCAGCCACCACCACAGACAGTTTTATATTTCAGCAGTAGGAAACCCTCGTCCTCGACTGCTCTGCTGCTTGTTTCCCTGCCTGCTGCTGACTTTAATCTTTGCTGCTGTCACATTCATTCTTAAAGGACAGTTTGACTAGACTCAAAAGGGAAGTTTCAGAAGTGTTGTTTTCATGCTTCTCTCAAGGACTGGATTCAGACTTATGGTGGTCCCACTCTTGTGAACGTGATATCTCAGAAACACCTTGAAGGAATTTCTTCAAATGTGGCACAAACATCCACCTCCATCCACATCCAATCAGAGCTGACATCTGACTTTGACAGTGTTGTTATGTGTTTGCATGCTGCCATGAAGCTAAGACAATCTTCTACTCTGTAAACAACTGTCAAGTTTATGACAAGCTTTTACAGCATTTTTCAGCATCATAACTTATGAATGCAACACAGTGTGTCAGCTGAAATCTCAAAGTTCTCTTATGTGAACTGTACTTGAATGCACCACCGGGGAGGACTCATAGTTCACTCTGACATCATAACATCATTCAAATTCTGAAATTATTCATTAATTAATGCAAGCCAGGCTGGTGTTTCATTTTGTGTCTCTGGTTGAGTTTGATAGTGTAGGAAGATGAACTGAAGCCAACTGGGCTCCGGATGTAGAAAAAAACACATTAAAAACTTACAGAGCCACTTGCGTGAGTTTGGAAGTGGCTGTCAGTAATGATGAGATGGTGTCAGCTCACAGGACTCATTCAGACTGCGTAAAAACAACTGGTAGGGTCCCATTTACCTCCCTGTGTGTGGAGGTGCAGGGATCGTGGTGGTTTATGTTGTAAGACAGTTCAGAATGAAACATACAAAACTGAATTAGCTGTGAGACAATGTGTTTTACATATGAAACACTTCAGACAGAGCGCACACGTGTTCCCACAAACACACAACAACAAAGGCAAATATAACAACACCTGTGTCAAAGGTGAACTTCTCAAATTCAAACTAAATTTACTGAGCGATCATCAGACTGAACTCTGATGTCAGGAACTCTGGAGACAGGAAGCAACTCTCTCAACGCTCAAATCAAGCTACAGATCCACTTGAATGTAAATCAGAGCATGTGTGAAATGTGAGCTCCCACTGAAACCTGAGGAAAAACTTCCCCTGTTGTTCTTCTCTGACAGAGAACAAGTTTAAAGCCCACACATCCATCCCTCTGTCCGTTTGCTGTGGTTTAACCAGGCCTAGCTCAGTGGTAGCAGAATAAGCTGTTTCCTCTACAGGATCCCAGATCCCAGATCAGGAGGCCAGATGGGACACGTAATCCCTCCAGCATGTTCTGGTTCTGCCCAGGGGTCCTGGTCTAGATAGACATGTTCAGAATACATTTACAGGGAGGCATCAGGGAACTAGAACCAGTGCTTATTTTGGCACCTAATTTAAAATGTAAGTAGTGTTTTGACAAAAATGTAAATGAATGTAAATTAGATTTCATTTTAGATTTACATTTGTATAATGAGGTGTAGCTTCACTTCAGGCTGAGCGATGAAATTGTGTTTCTGTTGGCTGATTGGCTGTTTCTCTGTGACCAGTAACATCCAATCATATTCATGCTCTTCAGTGTTTCTCCGCTGATGCTGCCACCATGAGTAAATTGTCAGTTTTGGCATTTTCCTCCTTTGAAATGAGTGATTTACAAATAGATGTAAAATTCTACATCATGGATTTTATTCATCAGCATGTGAATATGGAAACCAGATTCTGTGACAATACTTCAGACCATATAAGAGCTGGTAGAACAAAGAGGAGGAAACGTTCACTTGTTCCCATAATGCATTTTTCTAACATACCAGCCATGTGCAAAAACACCTCAGCTAAACTTCACCAAGATTAAGAGCCTCAGAAGTCAACAGTTTGATCCAGGCACCTGATCAGAAGGCCTCCTGGGCACCTCCCACTGGAAGAAGGGGACACCAGGGCAGACCCAGAACATGCTGGAAGGAAAATATATCTCATCTATCCTGAGAATGTCCTGGGATCCTCCAGTACACCTGGACTACTTTTGTAAAGCTTGATTTGACCAAATATAAACAGCAGATAATGGATGGATGGATGTTTTCTACTGGCTTGGTTCATCTCTGTTTTTTTAATTTAAAGGTCCTAACAAAACGACTTCCTTTCTGAGACAGAAACATGCACAGACACTGTAAGGAGCAGTAGCTCAATTTAAAGAAATCTGTGTTTACCTAAAGGGAATAAAGTGTTTGCTGGACATTTCAGTCATGACCTCTTGGTTGCTGTTTTGAAAACCCCTTTGTAATGAAGCTCCTTCTTCAGCTCTTTGTTTTCTCTCATTAGAGACTCTTTATTGTAGACAATGTGCAGCAGCCGACGTGGAGCTGAGCTCAAATAAAGCTAAGCAACCATGCGCTGCAGGATTTCTAAAGCAACATTATCAAACCAGATTTACAGTCTCCACAGTATAGGCAGATGAATGCGTCTAAAGAAATTATGTAAGCACTGAATACAATTACTCAAAACATATTACATGACTTCAAGGCTTCATGCAGCACACGCTGCATTAATTAACTCATTAATGAGGACCAATTAAAAAGGAAACAGATAAACAGAATGACCTCTGTTTTCAGGCAAACATACACTAGAACAACGTGTTTTATGTTTCTTAACGCACAGAGAAACAATGAGAAGGTGCAGAAGAAGAAATGCAGAAGAATCAGTGAAAAACAAATGATTGCTAAATGCTGTAGCAGCTTTCTCACATTCATAATTAGGAGAATTACAGCAGCAGTGGTTTTAACAAAAAAAATGACAAGAAAATTCCAGGGATGTAAAAGTAGCTAAGTAGGAAAGTGGAAGTGTGAGAGTTTAATGTTGAAGAAACATAAAACAAGCATCACTAGAAGAGGAAGTTTCAACTAGAGGTACTGTACATACTGTACATTCACCCTGTTCAGTGCACTTGTCTTCATACATGTTATAACCCTGAACACACACACACACACACACACACACACACTTAGGTGTTGGTACATGTGAGAAAGCAGCTGATGAGTTTCCTCCCCTGAGACTGAACCAAATGTGTTTGATCCAAACTACACTGTGCTGAAGCAGTGTGTCATCAGAAGCTCTAATTATTCAACAATAGTTACACACTAGTACAAAAGGTTTCATCAGTGAACGTCCACAACTATCAACAGCCAGGACTGAGAGAGTTCTGTCTCTACCGTCTATCATTCATACAAGTAGGACTAAGTCACCAGTTTCAAACTTAGGCTGATGTCCTTTTTTAATGCTCTGAGCACCACAAATTAACAACTGCTCTCACCTCCATTGTATTGAAACAAGTCACAAAGAAAAATATTTTAAACCTTTACACGCAAAACAGACACAACCGCTGGATCAGTCTAACACAACTGAACCTGAACTCATGGACAACTGATGAGAAAATGTCACCCTTCAGCCCTGAAGCCTAGTTTTATCTAGCTTTATTTAGCTTTTATTTTGAAATCCTGTTGCCTAGTATGTTTCGCTTCCTGCCTGTCTCCCTGGCTGCCGGTCATTAGGTCAGTAAGACTTGTCTGGCCGGTCTGATGCTGGTAACTCTCCAGCCAGCCTCTGCCTGTGAATCGCCTGTTTTGGCCTGTTTCTCTGCTCAGCCTGTTCCAGACTCGAGTCCTGCTGTTCTTCTGTCTGTGGACTTCAGCTCAGCTGTGAACATGACCAGTTTGTCCACCTGCCCACGTGGATTCCAAACACCTTTTGAATAACCATAGATGTAAAGTCATATGTGCAGTCTTTTCAGTCGTTGTTCATCACGATACCCCCCCTTGCCCTGCTGTCTCACATCTGGCCAGCGGAGCCTGATAATGCCTCTGCCCTTTTGTTTGCATATGATTCATTTTTGTTCAGTCTGCTCATGCGAGAGAGGAGGAGAGGGACAGAGGCTGATGATTTGAACACCTGAATAACTGCCTCTCTGTTTTTTGTTCAGGCTGCTTTGTGTTCTGCTCTGCAGCTCGGAAACACAAAAGAAGACAAAATCTCCTCTATCTCATGCAGTTGAGCACAAACGGGCTATTTTCCACTTAGGACTCTCTATCTCGCCTCTCTTACTGCCTACATCCCTTCTTCTATCAAAAGAGGAATTAAGGGTTATTTTTGCTTGGGGCGGTCAGCTGGCTCATCATTCGACCAAGAAGCCAGAGTCTGAGGAGATTTCTCTGTTGTGTAAGACTTGTCACACCCGCCCTACTTCTCAGGGTAAAAAGCTAGATCTGATTATTAAAACCTAAGCTGTGTCCACAGCTTGTCAGTCGGCATGATCTGTAATGGAAATGGACACTTCATCTGTTGCTTATTCAGTTCATCATGCAATGTATTTTATATATAATCACCACACAATGGTCAGTCTCGGCTGTCCACCATCCATAGTCTGTTTTAGTCGTTTTTGAGTCGATTGTCACTTTCTACAGGCAGAAAGAACAATCAGGGCTCAATAGTCTGGATATAGAACAAAATAGAACAATATGCTGTAATTTACTACTGTGACTTACTTATATTCTTCATCAGTGGAGACAGTACCAGGGTCGTCTTCAGAGAACAGAGCAATATCAGTTTGAAGCCTTAAATGTGCCTGTTTCCAGCCCATGCAACATGTTTTTCTGCTTCACTTTACTGCAGAAATGATCCAAGGAAAACAATCATACAGAGTCAAACTGTCAGGGAAAATAATTCTGAACTCTCATATTAAGGGTCTTATTTTTGAGCCAATATAATATTTTAGATTTTTTTTACACTAGAAGATTTTCAGTTCTGTTTTCAAAAGACTGGGGGACATGTAATATGAGAAGAGAAATTTTAGATTCAATAAGTTAAAACTATATTCCACTTGAAATGTTTGGGCCTCGGACTCTCAGTTCAAATAATAAAATAGTTACTGCACATACAGAGTCGTATATTTTATATTAGTATATTTTATAAGCTCATCAGGACATGTTAGAGCTTAATCACGCCTTTATCAGTCCTCAGCATTTTCAGTGGCTAAAATCCAGTTCATCAGCAGAACATCTTTCTGCAACAAGGTAATTCAAAGACAAACACATTAAGACAAGATAAAAAATCAAACTATACTGAGCATATTAATGCTCCTCAGAGGATGAATTCTCTGTGACCTTGTGACCTTTTCTCTAGCATCACGTGAAGGTTCAACTTCAAGTTGCTGCTTCATTAATGTTGGGGGAAGTGAGCACTGCAGCCTCCGGAGGCTCGTAGTGGGTCTTTGAACCTGTTGACGTGAGTTAGTAGTGAGACATTTCTGTTGCTGGGGACTGTTTATGTGTGGGTGTCTGTATTGTGTAGAGCCCAGCTGTTCTTGCAGGGCATAGTGCTGCTCTTTCAGTTCCTGCTATAGAACCTGAGGAGCTTTGTCGTAATTACTTCTGCTCTTTTGTCTGTTTTTCTCGATGAGGCAGTTCACTACATGAATCGCTCATATCATTGAAGGATAAAGCTGTGAAGCAAGCAGAAATATAAGACTAAAGAAATGGTACAAAGTATAACATCGCACCAGAGGAAAACAGAGAAAAACTGTCGCACAAATGTATTATTACGATGATACCAGGATGATATTATGAAGTGCTTAGAGTTTCTCTAGACTCATCAAAATAATGTTTACTGATTAGTGTTCTGAATGAAGTGTTGTGCGCACCTAGATTTCCTTTATTATCTTTAATATTGTATGTTGTAACATTAGTAAACGTGCAAACCCCTTTGCCAGAAATGTTGGGTCTTTTTCTAAAATGTGATAAAAACTTCACCATGATTCCATGTATGATTCCAAAAAGGAGCAGGTTAATTACCTGGTGTGGTGACTGGGTATAAAAGGACCATCCACCAAAGGCTCAGTCTGCGCAAACAAAGACAACTACATAAAAGCCTAATTTGGCTTAAAGTGGAATCTAAAACAGAACCTCATCACTTTCATGAGAGAGGACTTATTGCAGGGGTGTTGGATCAGACTGTGTTTCCCTTGGTACAGTACACTTCCTGATAATTATCATTGTGAAACTCGATTGCAGTCAATATTTTGGTGTTCTCTCAGCACAGTTATGGTCATGATGGCTTAAGTAAAAAAGAGAACATGGCATGACAGTCACTTAAAAGCAGATCCAGACCGTAAATAAAGAACAGATTTCCTGTTTCTGGCTTTACATGAGATGATTTTCTTTTGGATAAGCTAAAAAGCACAGGATTTAAAGCGAGCGCGTTGGAAGATGTGGATTTAGTTTGAGAATGAATCACAGAGAAATCCTCAGAAGAAACAGATTAATCTTTTTAAATAAGTCTCATTCTGTGCAGCTGCCCATCCAAAGAAAGAGGACAAAACCCGAGGGGGGTTGAAACAGATCAGAGCTGGCAAACTGGAGGACCCGGCAAGCTTCCACCAAACTCACTGTTCCCAGAGGTCCTCTGTTCTCCACTGTTGCCTCTAGTGACCAAAGGAGCAAAAAGCTGAGAGAGGCTTTACCTCAAGAGGCTTTGGTTACTGAGAAACTGAAATACAAAAGCTGTGCCCTGTGTCCTGCTTTGCTAAAAGGTTGTTTTGGTGAGTAGAGAGGTTTTTAAGTGCACATCAAACACATGCGATGCTGTGCAGCTCATTTAAGCCTAATTTTGTCCTGTAGCCGTCAGGCAACGTAGGCTGATTGGAGCTGTCGCAGGTAAAATGACATTAGACTGAAGGTCACTGAAGAAGAGAGGCACAGAAGCTTGATTTAGGTGGATTCACACGTGCCCTGTATCTAAACAGTTACCACTAAATAGAGTTTAAGAGAATTAATTAAGAGTAAAGTAATCCTTTTAAAGGATTAAGAATGACCTGATCAACATGTACTATGTATATTCATGCAGGAGGAATCCGATTAAATATGCATGTGCAGAACGTTACAGACAGGAAAGTGAGCTGTCAGGAAACGAGAGATACAACAAAAGTTCCCAGTCAGACCAGGTGCAGTTCATGGTCGCACCTCAATCCCCAAAGTATGACTCACTGTGTTAAATTGTATTTTCAAAGGACTCGTGTTGGTTTTCACTAAACACAAAGTCAGACTTTTCTCTTTTTTTCCTTCTCACAAATGATGCAGATTGTTTCTATAAGGTATCTGTCACATTGTTCTACGTGCCATACTTCTGTGACAGTGACATTTATTGAGCCTGCTCACAGAGGAAGGTATTAGCTGAAGCTGAAATTCATTGTAAATTCATTAATATACAACAGGTGACAAGACAAATATTTAGATTTCTTCATTCTGAGTGTGAAGTATTGTTAACTGGTTCTCCTGTGCAAACAAAGCTGTGCTATGACAGACTAACGAGTCTAGAAATCATGTCCTGGTATCTCCAGAGCAGATCTCCTGCATCACTGTGATTTACTAAATAAATTCAGTATGTTTAACTGTATTCATGTCATTGTTCAAAATAACAACACATCACAACACTGCACCTCCACCGCTGAAAACTCTGCATGAGCACATCCTCATGGTCGAGTCTCAGGGGAGAGGGTACAATCCATAAATGATGTCCATTAAGGAATGGAACAATGTCCCTGTTACTGAAAACATGTGTAGGTTTTAATAGTTTTTTTCATGTTATGCCAAAAAATGGATTATAGGAAACCAGATCTGTCAACATTAATCTGACACAGACACTGTTTCACGTGTCTGTTTTTCTGATTCAGTGTTGTTCTGTTTCTAACTGAGTACATACAGATAATAACAGAAAGGTGATGGCTTGGGAGGTGGAGTGAGTGTGCATGTGGTGCGAAGGTGCATTAGTGGGTACAATTCATGAACTTTACCATATTGAATATGTGATTTAGTGTTCTGTGATGTGAATTTATAAACCTTTTAGAATTGTCTCTATTTTACTAAAATAAAAAGTCCTAAAACTAGATCAAGGAAAATCAATTAAACAAATAAGACAAAAAACACTTTAGTCATTTACTGAGGAAAATGATCCAATCTTACATATCTGTGTGTGGCAATAGTATGTGAACCTCTAGGATTATTAATGCATTTGAAGGTTTGCTGTTTGATTTAAAGAATGCGATGACACTCAGGTGTGAGTCTGGGAGGTCCTGCTATATTCAAAGAGGAGAAATCTGGGTCTTCACTATCAAAGTCTGATCTTGACAACACAGGTTTGTAGAAGCCACTATTCCACAAAAAGAACATTAGTGCCTGTCTACAGTTTGTTAAGAGACATGCGGATAAACCAGAAGCTACTGGAAGAATGTTCTGAATGTTCCAAAGTAGAATTGTCTTGAGCAAAAACCATTAGAGTATGTTTGACAAGTTACAGAAAGTTGATCATGCAGCAGGACAAGGAGCCTAAACACATTCTACCAAAGAAGCTTAAAGCAGATAAAACTTAATGCTTTGGAAGGATTGAGTCAAAGTCTGGACCTTATCCTATGCTATGGAAAGACCTGAATGTGGTGGATTCATCAGTCTCTTTTTGGTTCCATTAAATATGACAATCACTGCTCCACAGCCTCAAGATCTTTCCCTACATTTAACAGTCTTGTGCTAAAACCATAGATTTAGTTTACATACATAACATAGTGTAGTCAGACACCAACATGGAGAAGTATTTCTAACTAATACATATGAGGATTTGGATGAATTTTATTTTAGATACTGATCAACCCTGATGACCTTCCAACACAGTGACATAGCGAAGAATAACGAGAATATCACTGGCGCTTTTCGATTATCCAAGTTTGCCAATTAGCAAAGTTTCTCCAAAGTGTTCTGCCAGTTTGTGGCTGCTAAACTTTTCACACTGCAGTAAATATAACTCAGTGAGATTATTTGTGAGTTTAAATCAAGGACAGTGTTGACATTCGCTGTTGACAAATGTAATAAACTGCAAAAATCGGATGAGTGTTTAAATCTAAAGCTGCTGAATGCTGACCACACCACAGTTTGCCTTCACCTGATGAAATGTTGCATTTCAAAATGCTGTCGGCCTCTTTGGGGAAAATAAACACACAGTAGTCTCTGAGTTTGTCCACAGAAATCTCCAAAACATGCAGGAACCATCTGTTAAAAAGAACCAGTGATACATTTTATTGGTGAATAATTCAGATAAAAGCCCCTAACTGTACATCTTCAACTATCATGGGTGCAAACTGTAGCCAAGTGAAACCCTCAGTTATTCAAGCTCTTTAAAGCAGTAAAAGGAGCATCAGGAGAATAATGTAAGGTAAGAAAGCACATCAGTCCGTCAAGTTTATTGTGACAGCTCATCCCTGAGGAATGCACGACAAAGACAGGATCGAGGGGAAACAAACTATGAAGCGCAAAAAGGTATTTGCGGTCTGTATTTTTATGTAGTATACATTAGAAAGGGAACCACAGCCACAGTGCAGGGTAAATCCTACATTTCCCAGGACTCTTGAAGTGTTTTTTTTTTAAACCAGATAGATCTGTAGAATAGAGCAGGATCTCAGTCATCACTGGGCCACCTGCCAAAGTGGCTCACCAAGACCAACAGCCAAAACATTTCAGCATTTGGCTGACAGGCTGAATATACCCCCTCATGTCAGAGACATGACTGTGCTTCCTCAATGGGTACAATAACAGCGACATGACTAAGAAGAGAAGAAGAAGTGATGAGAGATTATGGACACTGGTGTTCTACAGTGCCAACATGCTGGTGTTTAGCAGTTAACTGTTTCCCCATCACTGTCATATATCTCGTACATTTTTCTCCCTTGGGACAGTTCTTATTTCACTCCACATGTTTATATCCCATTTCACAACTGTCATAACTGTGTGTACACTTTTTAATTTTAACTTTATTACTTTGCTGTTGTTATTCTTCTGTGCTGCATTTGTGGATCAAACCCCAGAACACATTCTTTGTATCCTTGGCTCATACACAGATTCAGATCTTCATTGCTCCTTCGGGGGCCTTTTGTCATCAGTTCTGTAGTTATGTTAATGAAATGGGTGATTATATTGTATACTGACAACATGTCCAGGGCACACCCTGCCACTAATCCAATGCCAACTTGACTGTCTGCAGGCCTCTGTGCCCCCGTGCAGCAGAGGCAAGTTTAGCTAATTGCTGGAAGGATGGGAAATACTGTAGCATGAAATGAGCATACGATAGCACCGAGTGGTGTATTTGTTCCGGGATGGTGGAACAGAGTCTGCAGTCACACAAACACGGCATACGTACCCATACGTATACTTGCACAATGTCCTTATATGTACATTACAAAATTGCCTATTGTTTTGCTTTTGTTCAGTCTGTATTCACTTTTACCATTGGTTCACACCTCCTGCTGCTAACAGACGCTAATCATCTATTGTATCCAGTTACTGCTACTAACCTAAAGTATCTTATTCATATGATTTAATTTATCATCACATCCAAAGATCACCTGTGAATGACCCCATTAACGATCTCATCTCCACAAACATCAACCACAAACTAACCTATGACCCTGTTAATAACCATCCTCATCTCTGAATAATAACCTCCTACACCCTCACTCGTGATCGCGATCTCTCTTTATAAGATCACTCAGCTGCAGGCATATCATCATTGTGCCCTCTCACCCTGAAGCAGCGCTGTGGTTTCTCTCTGAGTCAGTAAATGAATCAGTGTAACAACATGAGAAGATAATTGCAGCGTGTGTGTTTATGTTTGGCATTGTCGTGGCTAATGAGTTCTTTTGTCTTCCCATTAAAGGGGGGAAATGAGTGTTATAAGCATTGGAGGTCGTTCTTTTAGAAGCAATCTTCCCTCCGACTAATTTACCGCGCTTGTTCTCATGCAAATTAATTTGCTACTTAGAGCTCAAAGCTTCTTATGTGAGCAGTGGCTCGTGACATTTACAGAGAAGCTCAGAGAGGCAAAAGGGCGAGGATCAGCTGGAAACGGGCAGGAGTGAAGGACGGCGGAAGGTGTGTGTGTGTTTGTGGGACAGCGGCAAGCAGATAAACAGAGAAAATGAGGAAGAGGAGGAAGCAGGCAGCTTCCTGAAACTCACAGAGCAAAGCATTAATCAGCAGCCACCTGAACCACCAGGAGAATGACAGTGTGTTCAGATACAGAGGAGTGAAGAGAGCAGAGCCAAAGGTTCTGCAGGTATTTTCCCCCCGACTCTATTCATACTTGAAAGATTTATTAGTCATGCTGGTGGCATGGCTCCAGGGACGGCAGTGTCACTCGGTCCACTACTCTGCTCCAAAGTGAAATATTTTGACAACTAAAGGATGGACATAGCTTTGTAAAGATGCTCATGGTTCCCAGAGGATGGATTCTCTTTGTTGATGCCATCTGCAGTTCAGATACATTTGATACAGTTATTCAGTTGCCTTAGAGGAGGGGTTCTAACCCTGGCCATCAAGGACCCCCGAGCTGCTTATTTTCCAACAAGGAACTAGAGTAGAGTGGGGGAAGACAAAGTGAACTGGTTTATTCCAGCTTCTGGTCATTCAGTGCTGGTTGGATTATCATGAAATTGGGTTCAGATGTTCATGGTGCCTTGACGTTTCTCCCAGACCTTCATCCTTTTTGTCCAGTAATCTGGTTCATTAACAGATCTCTTCAGAATCCGTGTGTCCTGCACTGACGGCCCTATTTGAGCCTGTTGGCAACTTTTCAGCTGATTCAGCATGTTGAATCGGTGGCAGACACGTCAGTGAAAGAGACTCTGATTGTCTGTTCAGCACAGCGAATCAGTGAAAAAGACTAAGTTCCAAATGGGACTGAGTGCTTGTCCCATTTGCTTGTATATTGGTGAGACAGACCAGGTTCTCTTTTTGAATAACAAATACAGACTACTGCCACCTGCTGGTATGGAGAGTTATTTCCTCTCACGCAGGAGCAGAGCATGCATGCTAGCTGGCCGTATGCTTTATTCTATGCTCTTTGTTAAGTGCCACTTTTTGGCCTCAACACAGCCAACGCGAGGCAACGCACCAGTCAGCTTTCATCGCCCCTTGTTTTTTGATGTCTACTTGGTGTTCGACAGCTGCCCTTAGCTGGACTTTATATTTGTCCTAATTAACAAGTGTTAGAATGGTGAATTGTTTTTGTCTAAATAAATCAGCTTGGCAGCATTGTCTCTGTGAGCTGGATGATTTACTGGTTTATATACTGTGATAGTTTATCTAATGACTGTCACATGTCAGAAAGAGGTCAAAGCTTTATCTCCAGCATTAACACACGCAGGACAAATGAATGACCCACCGCTGCATGTCATTGCCTGAACAGTATTGTCCAGAATGTCTACACATTGTAATTACATGTGTCTGAGGAAACATTTTCTTTATTTAGAGAACATACACATTGGACCAGTGCAGACCTCAGAGCAAACCCATCAATATTAAAACTAACTTAAATCACAAGATGACCCAGATGATGGCAACATAGTCAAAAACACTGGCGATGACATAAGTTGGTACATTGGAGAACAGTGGTACAACATGCTGAAGTCAAGACAGTCGGTTGGCAAACTCAGTATTTATTAGCTGTTGTTTCCAAACTGCTCCTGATCACAGTTAAAGTGAATTCAAAGCCTTGAACTGAAACAGTGGCTCTGAGCTCTGGATTTTTCAAGTGGAAATAATTTTTCATCTCGGCGTGAGAGCACCCTGTCGACAAGCACAGCCAAATGTGGCACAGTTCCAGAACAGATAAAATAAATGTGCTTGGCATGCGCTTGAGTTTCTAAAGAATTATAATAGATTTTAATAGATTAAAGACATATTTCAGTTATTTATCACAAAATGTATTCCTGGTCAAAGTTCCACTCAGTGGAAATAACAGATGCAGTATAAAATCTAACGGAGTAAAAGGTCTCTGATTGAGCAGTTTGGGTCTTTTGTTGCCGATACTGAGGACAGTGACAGTGAGGGAGAGTGGATTCTGTTATCAGCGTTGAACAGTTCTGTGGGTTTCACCAGACTGGAGCAAATTCTTGCTTTTTCGTATTAGATGTTTCTTAAACCAAGAACAATTGATACTTGCTATTTCTGAAAAAGTATTTTGTGACCTGTAGACTGGAATGTGGTGGAACTAAGGAACAGGAGAATATGAACATACTATACAAAGGCTCATCTGTTTCTCTTTCCTGAAGTTCCACACAGAACGAGAAACTAAAATATGAAGTTTATTAAAATTTTTGAACAGATTTTAGTTAGAACGTTTAGTTTCTAATAACATTTCCACAGAAGCCTGACTTTCGTCTTTTCCTTTGGCATTACAAGTGGCTGCAGCTACTGGCTCAGCTGCCAGTGACACCCCGAGTGAGAGGCATAGAACAGGGAACACGTGACCACGTGTACGACATGCAGCCTGCGATTTGCAACAAGATCATATCCTGTTGAATTAATCTGATCGTATTTCTCTCTAATCTAAACAAATTCCAAACTTACAACAATGCACAAGCACATGAGAATCCTGCAGTATTTAAAAGTCTGTCGACAGTTTGTGTGCAATGTGAAGATACCTAAAGAGGATGGGAAGTGGTGGCAGTGAAATATTTTCCAGCTCTAGCCACACTTTCCTTTAATTTACACTGTACATACTGTATGTTTCTGCATCAAAGTTAGTTTTAAGAGTGAGGATTTTGCAGCCACACCGATCTGTGGGCTCCTTTTATTCATCTCTGTACATGCACGAGTTTCTTTTTGCATTGAAGCAGCATTCCAAATAAACACAACAACATTGAACACCTCCATCATGCTGCTCTCCATCTGGCCTCAGCCACCAGTACCAGAGTCTTATATGAATTCTACCATTCAGACAACAGACCTAAACCCCCACACGTGAAAGTGAGCGGAATCAGAAGGAGAAAATGTTTTGATGTGATTTCTTCTCTTCATGTTGTTGTTATGTTAAAGGTTAGATAAAGGCAGGTGCAGTCTGATTGATCAAGTAACAATTCATCCACTTGGAGAAAAAAACTGTCTGTTGGCTTAGAGTCAGCAACACACCAAATGTCAACTTAACGAAGCCCATTATCAGTGTCACTCATCACTTACCGTAGAGGATGGTGACCATGGAAACCGGCATGACCAAGATGCCTAGGAGCATGTCAGCAACTGCCAGTGACATCAAGAAATAGTTGGTGGCGTTCTGCAGCTTCTTCTCCAGGGACACCGCCAAGATCACCAGGATGTTGCCCATGACCGTGACAGCAATGACGACTAAAATCAGCAGCGCCGCCCAGTTCTTCTCCATCTCTTGGGGAGGACACTTAGACCCAGAAATCCCATCCACACCATAAACTCCTACGGCATTACGGTAAGACCAGTTCCCCAGTTGTGCATCGACACTGTTACGGAGCATGTCGTGGCCTTGACACCCCAAGAGAGTTGTGTTATTGATGCGGAGGGCGCTTTCCTCAAATCCACGTGGAGGCCAGGGGTTGGACTCCACCGTGGTAGCAGCTCTGACAATGTTAGAAATCAACTCTGACACGTTGCCACCATGCAGGTTCATGGTGTCGGCTTAGTAACACAGCCAGAGACCAAAACGCCTCAGGACTGCTGCCTGGAAAATGGGTCAGAGTAGAATACGAAAAAGGAAAGTCTTGTCATTGTTTACTCATTCTCTATTTCCTCTCCCCACACGAATATCATAAACACATCACCACTTATCACTTTCATATAGAGCTGTAATTCAATATGCCCTCACATATTTCCTCCTTCATCCCAGAAGAAACTGTCAGACCCTGAATTGTTTGTCAAAGGATCCACACATGATGTTCTTCTCCGCACGGGGTAAACAAAATAGACTGCTGAATTCAGTGGCACAAAAAGAACAGATGTTCAATTTCAAAGCACTATGCTGAATGGATAGAAATTAAATTGCTGGTTTCATGCCATCACTGTGTGCAGCCCTGGAAAAACAAAAGGAGAAAAAGTGTTTCAGTTGGGCTCTGCTTCACATATTCTAAATGAAGAATTCACATGTTTAAAAAAAATCTTCTCCTCTTCTGATGATAGAATCCATTTGAAGTTGGAGCGGAGACAGGTTTCACATCCTTGAAGTCTGGGCTTGTGAAAGCTCGACTCATGTTAAAAATATTAGGTCCATGTGAAGTCTGGGATGTTACAAATCAGAATTTTATATTCTGGTGGGAACAGTCTCTTCAAACAGATAAAAAATGAGCTTTAGTCTTTGATTTTATGATGCAGGCAGACAAGAATGAGGGGAAAAAATCCCTGATGTTTGCAGTTTGATTCTGTTTTATAAATTCGACAAACATTAGCACAGTGTCCAAAGTCCTTTGTGAAAGTAAATTTACCCTGAGCGACATACCTGCACACATGGAATCACTGTCTGTTCACGAATGTGAAAATCCCTGCGTGTCCTTGCTGTCTTGTCTCAACTTTGCACCTGCGAGTGTGTGTCGGCAGGCGACAGAGATGGATGATGAACATGATCATATTTGACGTGTGCGCGACCGTGTTGCCCAAAGATCCTCACTAACTTCCCTTTCTCTCTTCACACACATACACACACACTTACTTCAGTTTGGCAATAACAAAGTCCTGACTAGTAGAAAAACATTCCTCTTGGTTCCCCCCTTATCCGAAAACATTGTCAGATGACCCCCCAGATATCTTAAATATTCCTTTAAGTTTTCCTCCTCCTGCTTGCTGAAGCCCTCGGTGGAAAATGTCAGTCACTCTAAAAGTCCAGAAACCAACACAGGTCTGGCTGAGAACTCCTTCACCTCTATCAATCCTCAGGTTTTAAAACCTTCATCTTTCCCTCAAGATCTATTTCCACGTGTTTTACTACGTGACACTTTCCAAAAGGAAAACAATAAAAAAAGACGAATGTTAGAAATCTCCGCATGAAGTGGTTTTGTGTGATTTTTGAGATTTCCAGAAGAGGTAAGTTGTTGAGTCGTCCTCAGTGATGATCAGGAGCTGAATGACTTTCTGCTTTTACTCTCCGCATGCAGCCTCTCTCTCTGCAGCTCGAGCACTAGGATTTCCTGTGCTCACTCTCTCTCTCTCTGTGTACATACCCAGGGTCTCTCTCCCTCGCACTGTATTGGCTCTCTCTCACTCTTGAGCGCCTCTCATTTTCTCTCCCATTTATTGTACTGCTTTTCTCACTTTTAGTGGATCAGTCCTTTTTTCCCTCATTTTCCTCCTGAAATCAGCATCACTCTTTCTCCCTGTATCATTCTCTATTCGGTTAAATGCCCCCTCTCTCTCTCTCTCTCTCTCTCTCTCGTCAAGGTTCTGTTCAAACAAGAACTGCAGAAAAACAGCAAAAGGAAATGTGAATTAATACATTTTCATCCGTACATCCAGTATGTGAGTAGAAGGAGCTGGTTTGTCAACAAACAGATGAAGGAGCTGGAATTAGGAGGGTAGGGGGAATTGGGGTCAGGTCCTTCAATCAATGGGAGGTGTGAGTCTGAGAGGCCCTGCCTGATTTAAAAAAGAGAAATCTGGGTCTTAAGAGTCTGGATTCCACTGGTTGACTGTCAGGCAGATTGTGTACAAAGGGAGAACAGTCAGCACCAGTGTTCATGGCAAAGCTGTGAGCCGGAAGCCTCAACTCTCCAAAAAGAACATTACTGCCCATCTACAGTTTGCTCAAGACCATGTGGATAAAAGAAGGCCACTTGATGAATGTTCTGTGGATGGATGAGAACAAAGATTATTTTTTTATCTTGAATGAGAAGCTTCATGTTGTCCAGCATCCCATCGGTGACACATGGTGGTGGCAGTATCATGATCAGGGCCTGCTTTGTTTCCGCTGGACCATCATTAATGGAGCTATGAGTTATATGAGCAAATTCTACAGGAAAATTTGAAGATATCCAACAGTGAAATGAAGCACAACAGAAAGTGGATCATGCTGCAAGACAACAACACTAAACAAACAAGTCGTTCTACTAAAGAATGTTTTTTGGTGCATATTAAATACCTTAAGATTACTCCTTTGGTGCTATATAAATAAATAAAGTTGAAAGTTGAAAGCTATTGTCTCAGCTTGTCTTCAACTGTTGTCTGTGACCACTACAGGTCACAAAGGTGCAGCTGTCTCTTTTCATCTTTCCGCTCCATGCCCTAATAAATGCGTTATACACCTGTTCTGTATATTAATGATTAAAACATGAAAATTTAATCCTGCTAAATGTCTTATTAGGATTAAAAAAATTAAAATGACTTTTGAATTTTTATGACCCGGTCAAAATTGTGGACAACGGGAAAATCTAATGCAGCCTCTGTTAGTGACATAACTGTATACTCACTGAAGTTGAATAAAGCTGGATTAAACTAAATGACACATGCAATTAATGTCACCAGTCCTGTCACATGGTTAATACATGTTCAATCCATTATGTGAACACTGGCTTTTAGTTAAAGATTTATGTTCCTGTAGCTAAACGTAATGAAGGTGTTAACGCTCCATCTGCTGTTGAATCACTACCAGTCTGCTGAATCTGCTTTGTATTTGACCACATCAACCAATGACAATTGTCAGAAACTGTTTCACTTAGAAATCGTTTCATGTTTAAATTATTTTATGTGTTATTTTTCTGCTGCTGTCGTCATTTTCCTTTCATTTCCCTTCAAGTGGATTAAAAACATTTTTTCTTTTTAGACTCCAGACCAGCTGCTGGGACAAAACACAAGGTATTCAGGAAGATATGAAGCGAAAGCTGCTAAAAAACACAGTAAAGATGATAAAACATTTCCACTCTCTTTGTCCATTTTCTTTTACTGAAGCTTTTCGTTTATCTCTGACTCACACCATAATGGATGTTATCCTCTGACATGGTCAAATTACTTTGGATAATTTTGCCATTTAATTTTTTATCATTGACTATTCACTGCATGGTAGTAGAGAACAGAGCACTGGAAAGAATTATGTATATTCATGTATATAACAATTATGTATTTAGAAATCAAACAATTTTAGTTGTGTAATTACGTATGTACAGGTATAAATATTTAATGTTTCACTAATTAAAATAAATTGTGTATCTGTACCGTGGTACAAGTACAATAAAGGAAATATTAATGTTTATAACACAGGTGATTTTCCCCTACTGCTCATTCTTATAAAGCACGTCACATGTCAGGCTCAGTCATTATTACTGCCCTTTGTGTTAGAGGACAGATCCATTATGAATTTACTGTTATGACAAGGGTCTCTGCACCTGCCCCCCGTCTAACAACAGCCACACTACTTACTAAGTGACTGCACAGGTCAGACCAAGAGACTGCAGCCATGTTTTTATCCAGATATTCTGCATTTTGTTTTTATTTTATTTCTTTATCTGTCTGTAAAGGTCAACGTGTTGTTTTTTAACAAGAACAACAAGAAAACTACAATTTCTCCATTGAAAAGTTACAGAATCACACATTAAAGGAGTTACAGTATATTATCCTTTTTGTGCTCTGTTACATATATACTTCTGTGACGTTGGGTGTTCATGTTACACAAACTCGGAGGCCCAAAGCATGAGGTTAACATGTGTTTGGTGATGAACATGTGTTTGTATGATGGCTGGTCATGAAACATGCAGGTTTCAACTGTTTTTCAATAGTTTTTAAACTGTTCAATCTGCTCACAGCTAGCGCTAGTTTGAGTGTTAGTACGTTCTGAGGTCGATTTGTCTGGCAGTGTTTTTTTGACTGTGAAGGCCCACAGGAAGACTTCCTCAAGCTGGCCAATCACAACAGAGTGGGATGGTAGGCAACAGCAGCCTTAAAGACACAGGAGCTCAAACAAGTCTTTTTAGTCTCAAGGCCTGAGGAGCTGTTGCATAAAGAGACATTATAACATGTATTTGCATTTTTTAACTTTAAAATCATTCAATTTTGTATCAGTGGAGCCTCAGAATAACATATAATCCATAAATCAAGAACATTATGTCCACTTTAAATCAATACTGAGAAATTTCTTTCAATTCACTTTGTTTTGATCAGTAAATATGAACCCTTAGCCAGCAACTTAGTTAGCTTAGCTTAGCATAAAGGAGGGAAGCAGCTTCCCAGCTAGCTAGCCCTGCCAGCTGCTAAACATAACCATAAAAGAGCTTAATAATACTGTAGTCAGACAACGTACATGTTGTACTGAAATACTTTAATGGAAAAAAATGAATTGTCTGAGTACATTCGATTGATATGACCAGTATCAACATATGTTGGACGTTATGCTAATTGTATAATTGTAATAAAAATCACAATCAGTTTGCAATTATGTTCCCTACAAAACATATTTGCATGAGCAGTTTGTGGTTGTATAGAAATTATTATGAGGCAGAGATGCTGGATTACACAGCAGAATATTATTGTAACCACTATCATAAATATGTACTGTAAAACAGTGTGGTAAAATATTTTGAATTGTTGTTTTTAGTGAAAAATATTTTCAGTTCAACGGTTCAGTTTAAAGTATTTGTATAAATATGGATCATATGAATCAAACATAAATGAGATACAGTGTGAACTTTAAAAAATGAACCAATGGTGTTGTTTTACTGTGGTAATTTGAACATTAGGGTTGGTGGGTTTTTGGTCTTGATGAATACAAATGTTGAACGTCTTTCCATAACTGCTTCATACTCTGCTGAAAGATTTTCAGTTTAAAACAGGTACATTAAATATCAAGTGTGACTCAAATGGTCTCTTCCTCACACTGTTTCTCTTTTACTCATCATCTCACTCTCTTCCTCTTCTTCGTGCTCCCTCTCAGTCAGAAGGGTAATTACTGTCTCCCTCATTCCCTCGCTGAGTCTCAGACTGTCTCTTACACACTCCATCATTTACTCAGTGTCGCTCTGTTTTCAGCTGACGCTCTGTCAGCCTCTCTCTCGCTCCGGTTTCCTGTTTGTCTCCTGCCTGTCTCTGTTTTGCTGCAAGAGCAGGATTTACACTATTAAAAAAACCTTTCACATGTTATTGATGGATCAATCCGCTAAGGTCACAGCTCCATCACTGCCAGCAGCACACAAGTTAAATGTTAGAAAGAATTAGCTTTTTACATTTACGTTAGCTTTAACTTGTGTGCTCCATCTTTTTTCACTGAGTCTGTTTCTTTTGATATGAGTTACATTATTTACAACTTCGGCTCTGCATAAAAACTCCACTTTTTTTGCACTAAATGAAAATGCATATAAAAACTGCTGGATGGGAACCGACTTAATGAAAACTATTAATATATGCATGACGTTCTTATTGTGGATAATTTGGTTTCCACCAGATGTAATGAGATCCCTGCCTTCCAGACAGTCCACTTTCAACTCAACTGTACACTATCTGTATAATATTTAAAGTCATCTTGGCGTCTTCACAAACCTGTGGTTTCTGTCTCACCCCTCTCTCATGGATGCCATTTTATTCACCCATGAATTAACAGTTACATTTGTAAGTTACTTTTGAAAATGTAGCTGTTAGACTAATATATTATTCTTATAAATGTTGTTCACTAGTTAATAAAAAATGTAACTAGTCCTTTACTTGTGTTACATTGCTACAGGTCTGTTCTGTTTGTTTATTATGTCTTTTGGTCAGTAGTGGAAGAGGTAATTATTTACTAAACAGTGTAAAAAAAAACTGCAAAAACAATAAAGTAGTTTCTCAAAATGCCTGTTCTCGGAGTAACAGACATCCCACGTCACATTTTAACAACAGCTCCCTGACGCACGCAAATTATATCAAATGTTCCAGATATTTTGTCTCTTGTCTTGTTGTCATTAGCAGATCCACTGTGCAGCATGACCGCTCCTCACAGCGATACAGAACTAGTGAGGCATTCAGGGACAGAACAGAATGTAGGTCATGCGTGTTTCAAAAACTTTATTTTTATTTTTAAATACTTTAAACGATTGAAATAATTTTTGTGTTACTGATTTTAGTTGTCTTTCCACCTTGTGGATTCATCAAAAGCTGACTGTGCTAAGAAGAAAGGATTTTGTGGATGTTAATGTTAAGGTTGTCAATCCCTGATAAACCTGTAAATTTTGTTCATATCTTTTGCATATTCATGATTACTGTAGCAACCTGTACATTT
>JAUMHL010000014.1:1369254-1391552 GCA_032362345.1 Sandelia bainsii
TGGTTAGACCTAAACTGCATTTCGTTGCCTTGTACTTGTACATGTGTAATGACAATAAAGTTGAATCTAATCTAATCGTAGTGGTCATGTGATTAATATGTAGCCTATCAACAAGTTGTACTTCTGGTGATTGTATTTAGGCTCCAAAAATCCTAAACGTGGTGTTAGTTAGAGTTTATTTCCTGCAATAATCCAAAATCGAATGGAAAAGTCTCAGGAACCAGGAACATTCAGGCTGGTCTACAAAATCACATCCTTAGTAGAGACTCACTGATGGCAATTTTCTCGTCTGATTCCGATTTCAGTGAAGTGCAACATTAAATTCTTTAAAAGTGTGTGTGTTACATATGATGGTGGACATACCAGTCCTCATGAACAGAGTGATGTTGGTATTGATTGAAGGTCTGCTGCTTGCTGGATGCTGAAGTTACTCACCGGCCGAACGGATGGAAAGAATGTGTGTCTGTCTCCAGCAAAGGCAGAAACACACGCTGACCTGCTTTTGTAACATGAAGAGAAGCAGTAAAACAGATAAGAAAGAGGCTTGAAGATGATTTGAGACGCAGTAAGTGGACGGCAGAGATAAATATTTAGAGTCAGCAGGAGTGAGAGGACACAAAGAGGATGAGAGAGATGAAGAGACAGTGTTTGTCTGTTTTCCATCGCACATAAACAAAAACCTGCTGATGAGCGGCCACGCAGAGAAAACACACACATTCATGTTGGTGTGTAGACACTGCACTCTGAGGTTAGTGTAACGTTAGAGAGACTAAGGAGACAGCATCAGGAGGAGAAGAAAAGGGAAAAGGACATTTTGGAGTTTGGAGTGAAAAACTCTAATTCTGATGTTTTTAATTTACATGAGCTCATTGTTGAAGGAACTTTTCAGCCGTCAGGTTCGCAAAGTTCTTACACATGAGGTGGAAAAACACAAATGCAAACTGAAAGCTGCTTTTTCTTACTACTGAAACGGGTATGAGATTCTCTCACTTGATATGTGAGGGATTTATTATTAGTAGTAGAATAACTGTCTGTGTCTCATCTGTTCTGTTGGTGAGCTTTTAACACCTTCCAGAGAAAAACACAGACAACTGAAAACTGTCAAATAAAAAAAAAGCTCTGGTTTGTATTTTCCACATCAACATAAAATGAGTCAAATTAGTTTGCTACTGTAATAAGTGGTAATATTGAAGTGCCACCTCTCTTAAAGGAGGGTCAGCACGGAGCTCCCGTGCTGGTTTGGTACCACTGATGTTAATAAGCAGAATCCCTCAGTTCATAAAATACTTTAAAGTCATTAGTACTGCAGGTAGAAAACTAATTTCCACTTCTTATTTCCTCAACACCACACTGACAAACTGCTGTGGAAAATTGCTTTTTGCCACATACAGTAAGTTTTCCCGGATTTTATGATACAATCAGAATCTAATATATTTGAGCAGAATAAAATGCATTACCAATCAACGCTGTATGAAGAGGGTTTTATGTCGTGGCTTCGTTACATGGATGCAGGGATAGAGGCACTGGGAGAAGATGATCTGTGTGAGAATGATGGAAGGTAGGAGAGATAATTTTTCTTATTATGTACGTCACTGTGTCTGTGTATGTATTTAATGGAAGCAAATTTAATACAGTAACTCTGTTTTGACTAAATTTCCTATTACTACATCTCCTTCACTGTGCTGCCTGAGTTGTCAGCCAATTAAAGCTGTCAGTCAGCTGAAATGCTGATGGCATATTTACCTCAGTGACGGGAACGCACTTATTTGAACTAACCCCCTCCAGAGACGCAACACACACGTTTGAATCTGGACAGTGTGTGCATCATTTCTGCATTTGCTTTGTATTTGGCCAGTTGGTTTGGTTCCACCTCAGGCTGACAGAGGTTTGAACATATACTGGGAATGATTAGCTAACATTTTCCTTTTTACATGCACTTCTTTTTTTTCCATGAATAAACTAATTCTGTTGTTCAGTGTTGTTGAGCCAAAAACAGCACAGGCCCGGTGCTTGATCCCAGAGTCAACATGTACTGTATCAGTAATGTACAGTAACATTTCAAAACACTGCTCACTCCTGAGTTTGTGGGTCCATTGAATGTTTACTTTGTGTGTTGGAAAATTCCCTGCAGACACATAACCTCAAAACTTTGCAATGGCTCTGCTATTCTGAAGGCTTCCTATGACCTCCCATACTACAAAAAAAAGGTCAAACTGGTCTTAACTAAATGGCTCAACAGGGGGTGAAGTCCTGCAGATTGATTTTTTTAGGTCCAGCTCTCAAAATCAAAAATGTAAAGCTCAAAGTATCTGAGCAATTGACTGGTTGGAGAATTTTGAGGTTCAATCCACACATGACTTAACTGGAAAAGATGGAAAATTGACAGGCCTGTTCTGCAGTTCTGTGGTATCCAGTGTTGTAAGGGTTTTTTGCCCCTCAGATCTCAGCACCAGTTATGTGGCTGAAAACTATGATTAGAGAATCTATGTACCAGGCTTCAGTAACACTCTCCTAATAAACTCCTGAGTGCACTGCAGATTTATTTAACGTAATGTAGGCTGAGCAAATACCCAGAAAAACTAATTCATTTTCTCACTAGCAGAAACGAATGTGCAAACACATTCAGTTACAATGAGAGGATGAGTCAACAGGAACTGTTAATACTGATCTGACACCACTGAGTCCTTCCTAGTGCTGGACAATCACACATTATGTGACAGTGTTATCCACTCGGCTGTCGACTGACTCACACTCAGAGAAAACACCTGAGCAGGTCCAAGATTCAGATAAGTACTGACTGATTGTTTCAGAGAGGGACACAGAATCCAAACAACAGATTCAGTTTGTAGACTGTGAAAAACTTGACCTGTTTCCTGACGTTTGCACAGCAGTGAGTTAGTTTGTTGGTCTTTAATAAGTGTTAGAAATGTCTTGTAGCCTGATGATTTGTTGGTCATCTGTATGTTGACCAACTGTTCTGTTATTCTTGTGTTGTCGTACTGTTTTCTGGTGGGATGGAGCTGAAGTGTAGCAGTAGTTCCAGCTCGGGACAGTGTGACTCCATCAGTTTATTCATACTAATAACCTCCACCATCATGTTTCATTTCACTAACCAGTTCTCTGTGTCTTCGTGAGCAGAGAATTAACTTAAAGCAGAAATAATGGAGCCACTGAGGAAATTATTTAGTGTGATGAAGGGGAACAATTGAACTCTTACTTTTGCTTTCTCTGTGAGAGAGAAATTGGACTTTAGTTCATCTTGTTCTTATGCCTTCCTGTGTTCCTCCTGAAGACCATATTTTATAATTATATTTGTGCCTGGGTGGCTTTATTGGGTCTTGTAATTGGGCTGTTTTATTGATAGGGTGTCTGCATGAGCAGTGTTAAACTACAATGAATTTTAATTAAACTCAGTTTTAAAAATTGTTATGTGTATGTATTGTGTTTCTGTGAAGGTCCTCAGTGTCAGCTGCTGGTAAACTGGATAGAAACGAGCCTCTCTGAAGTGCGGGTGAAGTGGTTTGAACTGCAGCGAATCTCTACATCATTTTAATCATCATCTGAGCTTTAAATGTTTTTCAGAGAGGCAGAAAATGAGAAGCGAAACGATTTGATCCCAGAGTCGTTAAAACACACCAGAGCCCTCACACGAAGTGGAATAAGGAAGAATTCAGACACACTTGTTGCAACGCAATGATGCAGAAATCCTCCTTTCAGACAGTTTCTCTTACATTATAACTATATGAAGATACTGTACACATTTATGTGTGTTTTACAGGGATCAACCACCCTCACTTCCCTGCAGGACCAATAAAAGTTCACAATTGACACACATCTGTCTGTCTCTGTTTTACAACAGTGTCCTCTGATTTATACCTGCAGTATCATATGTTTTCTGTTCAGGCCTAATTTTTCTTCTGCATCTTTACACCACAGAGCAAAGCTGTGATCAGCTCTGCATCATAGACACAGACATGATGTGGAGATGTGACTCTATTATTGTCCCGCTCTGTTCTAGATGAGCAAATTTACACCTAATTGCAGGTGATAAAGTTTACTGTCAGTCTTAAAACAGTATCATCCATCCTGTTCTACTGTAACTACCAGATTTAGATTCCCATCACTTGCATGAGGAGTGCATTAGAAAGCATCTTAATGGCCATTTTTTAGACTGTATGGAGTCATTTGTGTCTGTCATTTTTTAGTTTAGGTTAGCTGTGGAAAATAATTTTCTGGCTGGAGAGACAAAGCTCCAGGCCTCTGTCAGACACCCACTGGTGCTTTCAGCTGCAGTAACTCTGCGTGGTCACATAATGTAGTATTTAAATAAGTTTTGCGATTGATGAGTGCAGTTTTAAAATATGCTGGCCAGTAAAGCGAAACTACTTTGTACAACTTTACAGCTGACATGCCTGGATCCCCCTTGATGATGAGGTGGAGGTGGTTTGGGTGATCTTACAGCTTAAAGGCAGAAGGACGGATGCAGAGTGATACTTAAAGAACGGTCTCAGCAAACAGACTGGCTCAAAGAACGAGGAGAGAATGGTTACTGTGCAGATGTGGTGACGACAAAAGTGAATGAGAGGGAACTTTGACAGCGTGGGAAAGAAGAGGTGATGGGGTAGATTTAACAGGAATTCCCAACAGCGATTGAGAGGGAAAATCTGGACCGAGTAAAGACTTAAATCTTCTGGCAAGTCTTTGAATCTCACTGTCTGAGCTTAAACGCATTTTTAGAGCAGATGTGATTTTGCAACAGGATTTTTTTTCGACTGGCAGACACTGACTGACTGGACCAACTTTAGAATTTCTTCCAAACTGATTGTGGTTCGATGTGCACTCTGAGGTCACAAAGCCTGACACTTAGTCAGATGACCGGATGGATTTCTGACAGGTCAGACATCTTAGGTAAACTGTCTGCAGTGTGAGCAGTTTCTGATATAGTATTTTACACAAGATTAGACTTAGATAGTGACAACGATTTGACAAATTGAATTTGTCTGTGTCTTCCAGTTCCAAAACCAGCAGTCTGCCCTGATTCACACCAATGTCAGCAGATTAGACTAAGAATGCTGACCTTTGATGGAGCCACATGAAACATCATTAGGTTTAATTGTTCATGTCTGTAATTAAATTTTGTGGACATGCATTCAGTAGTTTTAGAGAAGTCTGACTCTGGACCAAAGTGTTGTGCGGACAGACAGACACCACAGATCAACACCAGTGTGGCCGAACGTGACTGCTGAGCCCGGTCTCATCAGTCTCAGAACTGGAAACTGAACAGGATGGTAATAGTTTTCTAACAAATGATGAATGATGCACTGCGCTAGAAGAGGCTAGCAGTCGGTTTACAGAATCTCTTGGGACAAACAAAGATTGCATAATGGATTAGTTTAATCTCCATCTGTTATCTTTATTTTCTTTTTAATGCACAATTCAATTCCACGATTGGGCTTTGAAGATTTTAACTGATTCAACAGGAAAGCTTACAAATCCTTCTTAAGCCCTCAGCTTCCAAAATATGTGACAGTGCAGGACTTTGTTGACTCATGCCAGCAGCACTAAGACAAAAAAGAATGGTCATGCATTTGGCTCCTGAACTCTGTAATAAGAGGCTTTGTATCAATCGATATTTATCCATCAACATTTTAAATCATCTACTGAGCTTAAATATAAATCATGGTTGTTATGACTGAAATGTGAAGCAAAGCCTTTGGGAAATTTAGAGTCAAACAGAGATGCCAGAGGACAGTGAGGGAATAAAACAATAAGGCTAATGTACATGCTCATCACTGTTGTTTTTATAATGGTTCTAGGTACTAAGGAGCAACAGAAGCTGAACAATTCCACTGCAGGGATTTTTCCAGGATCCAAAGGCCCATATTTTGGCTTTGTCTAAGAAAACTAAACTACATTTCAATCATAGAATCCAAGAGCTAAATTGACTTCATCAGCCATGGTGCCAAGATAGAGTAGGACTCTACTAAACGTTGTTACTGGTCAAACTAAAACCTGCAGCTGCTAAAGCTTAATTTGTTTTACTAATTGTTTTAAAGTCATCTTAATTGACTTTAATTTGCATTTCAGAATGAAAAAATAGGAAAAACAAACACAGGATTTGTTAATTTTAGTCTCAACGTAGAAAGAGGCCGGTCATAGGAGTAATAAGTGAAACTGCAAACACAAGGGCAGCATAGAGGGAAAACAGCTGAAGGTGAATGTTTAATGAAGAGTTTCACTGAGTATCATTATCCTTCAAACTGACCTCGTGTATGCTGTCAGTCATCGGGATTTGTTTTGTTTCAAACTCAGTTTCTAACACTCACTGCTTATGAATGCTGCATTGTTGATTTAATTTCAAATTCCTGCATCAGACTGAATAAAATAATAAAAAATGTCAACAATCTCTTTCTCACATCACTTACGTTAGCAGTAGGGCTGCGAATTGGCAAGAATCTGTCACTACGATTTGTATCATGATACTCAGTATGCCACAGTACCTTGCATATAAATCATAAATCAATAGTGTTTCTGAGAATCGATACAGTATCACAAACATTTATACCGTATACTTATTAGTTATCAGTTTAGTTTTTGTCTTTTACCTCATTATATAACCTTGTAAACACCTTGTCTTTTTGAAATCTTAAAGGATTTCTCCAGACAGTTACCTGCTGTATTCACACATGGACTCAACTGGACATTACTCGGACTTTGCACTAGTGAGCTGCCAAGGTATTGTCCAGGTAATGTCTGGGCTGACTGACTTGAGTGTTTGTGTTCTCATATACATCTCCTCCAGGTAATGTGTAGAGAAGTTCAGGGTTCCAGTGTATGTCTGAAAATTTTCAGTCTGTCATGAATAGAGTGTGGTACTCTTTAGTTCGTTACTGTGTGAAGAGCTGAGAGAGGCTTGATGTGCTGATATGAACGACATATCATCAGCACCACCAGATTTACAGAGAAAGAGGAGGGAACACTGCACAGATATTATGTTCTCTGTTATCCACATTCCCTGAAGAAGAGCTCAGAACTTGAATCGATCCCTTTTCACATCAAAGTGAAGAGGGATCGACTCATTTTGTTGCCCTTGTCTTTCAGGTTTGTGTGTTTCTGACGTTTCTCTATGTACGAGCTGCTTTAGGGTGGTGTCAGAGCAAGAGCATTATTTTCCATGGAGATGACAGCTTTGTGAGCCATTGCAGCGTGCAGAGCTGATTTTCTATCAGGTTTTATGGCCAACAATCAACAAAACTGTGCTTCTCCCCAAAGACGATGACCTCCATAACAACATTTCAGCAATGACACACGGAAGAAGTTGTGACTGCTCTAGTTATTCACTGTAGAGAAGAGAGAATCCCCAAGATAAAATTGTAAGAATTCTATCAGGATGTGTGTAAACAAAACCAGTGGGGGTGTTTCCTAAGGATTAACAGCATATAGCCGCTAAACTGTCAAATTTTGTTTATCCTTCTTTCTTGAGGGAAATGTGTAATTTATCATTTGAGGCACGTCTGTCAGCGTAGTGACTAAATATTAGAGAAATCATCAGGATTTTAGGGCTCGTTCGAGAAAACACCCTGTTTTTAAATAACCTCTCTTTTAGCTTACCCGAGGATAATTCATTTATATGACTCTTCAGTTACTGGTAGAATTGAAACTGACTGATTCTAATGCAAACCAGAGCCATCAGCTGGGTATCTCAGGCACTGGAAGCCAAGTTGCATCAAGTGACCAAGCATATCTTATTCCCAGCCAATGAAGCACAGCTGAAAACCAAAGGGGACCGTAATATAGCCAGTTTCCCAAATGTACAGTGGGCAACAAACAATATGCAAGCGAATGAGTCATAGTTCATGCTATTTTATTTTACCAAAACTGAAATAATTGTTACCCACTGATTCATTGGTATAATATCAACCATCTGGTTCTCGATTCAGAGATATTCAGAAATTGCTCATTAACTCTGCTGTTTATTTCCTCACTCGTTCCTCTGTAACTGTCACAAATCACAAAACACAAACTAAAAAGGAAATACACTGAAAAACCCAAAATGAAGCATCATTTACTATGGATGCATTGCGGGAGCTTACTTACTACTTCTTCCAAACCAGTCATTGGTATGTCCTGGTCTGTGTAGCCACTGGGCCACACAAGCTCATCGTTCCCCCTAGTGTCCTGGAGCACATCTGGTTTTGGACAGAGTTAGGCATCTTGGGATTTGCAGAGTGTTTCCTTTTTGTTTGTGCTTTGTGATTTGCAGTGCGTTTCTTTTTTGTTTGTGCTTTTCACATGGCCACCATGCTCCCCTACTTCGTTCACTTTTCTCAGTCGCCTCTCTCGACCTTTGCTCTCTTTGTACCTTTCGGCTTCTTCTTTTATCATCGTCTTTATTTATTTCTGTTTCCCACTTTTCTCCACACACTTTGCTTTGTGAGCACATTAGCCCATACTTACGTCAGCAGTAACATCAGATTAATGGTAAACTTGACCGAATTGTCTTCTCTGTCTTTCTGCTTCTTTGCCTCTGTTTCTTTGTTAGAATATACTGTACTTATTTTTACATTCTTTACTGTTCTTAACTTGTTCGAGAGTGCAGGTAACTTTCACAATTTGGGCTTGTGAAGATGCAGCTTCCCGTTTTTACTGAGAAATGTAAATCTTCACTTGCACATTTAAAGTTGAATTTTAACAATAGCAGCAAGCATCTACAAGAACTTTGTCTAGATGGGCAAAAGTTCTAAAACCTAAAAAATGTACTTTATTTATGGACTTGAGATCATGTCAATCCTCAGCCACATCCAGAGTGCAGGTTTAAGGACTAGGATTAAGACACATGGGTGTGACTTGGACAAAGACTGCTTTTCTGTACAGAACCAGTTCTTCATTAAAAATACACTGACAAAACAATAGAATGGCTGAAGCTTAGTGTGCAGGCTGTTTTCATACATTAGGTTACCAGCTCCTGCAGAGTGACTCCAGACAACAATAATCTTACACTAATATGACACCTTTTATACAGGTTTCATTAAACACTTAAATATTCCACATCAACAATTCTATTAAAATAATAACCCTCCCTACTGTCATCGCTGTGTATCTGAGTGTGTACATGCTGCAGTGTGCATCAGTGTCTAGTGTTGCTGTGATTCACTGTCTCCTCTTGGATATTGACTTCAGCGTCTCTCTGCTCCGGTTCGCCCCCTCCCAAATATCACCTGTCAGTCAAATTCTGGATTAGACAGTGCCCTTCAGGTGGTGCTTGTTTCTCAGTGTGTCCACATTTGTGTAAACATGATGGTGAAGGGAGAGAGCAATGAACGTGTTCTTTTAAAAAGAGGACGAGTGCAGACTCAGTGTCCATAATGATCCGACAGGACGCAAACACAGATGACGCTGGCCGGCTTAAAAAACTCTACATGCCCCGCGTTCACCATCTGGAACTTCACACAAATGTCAGCAGGGTCACGTCGGTTTCGGTTTGCTCGGATTTTCACTTGAAGGTGGTTTTGACTTTTAGTATTTCTTGTTGCTTGGAAGTCTCAGGAACAACAGGGCTTGGTGTGGATCAGTGCCTCAGAAACATCCATCCTCTCACCTGTCTCCAGACCTTCCCTGTCCACACATGTTCCCATTTTCCTCATTAGCTCCCCTGCACATACACCAGCACTGTTTCCCCAGTCGTTTGCTGGACTGCAGCAGTTTTTCTTTTTTTTTTTATATATATTTTTATTAGGAGTTAAGGCACATAAGGACAGGAACCAGTGTCAGATTAACATTGAGTATCACAACACATGCGTGTCACAAATAAAAATATGAGCATATTGATACAATAGAAATACTGTGCATCCTGACGATTGAAGAGCAGGCATACAGTCAAACTCCTATGACCTGCAGCAGTTTTTCATATAAAATCTGACGTGACACAACTGGAAACATCCACCGTCTGCAGCTGGAGAAGCACGTCTGTGCTCAAGTAACAGCAGACATCCAGGTTGTGTACCTAACGCTGAATTTTCTGCGTCTAAACTGTAATGTTTACACAACCATAACCAATCATTTGAAACAGTTGATGTGACTAAGCGCTGTGTCCGCTCCACTTTGTCCTGATATCACCCTGCCACACAAGGACTACATTCAGAATAGATCCACCAAGACTTTCAGCTGTTTCGTGGATCATTAGTGAAGAGTAGACACAGACTGGTGAGTTTCATCACTGTCCACCATTAAATTTCTGTCTCTGTGTTTTATTAATTTGACTTCACTTTATTAGCTTGTTAACATTTATGAATTCCAGCACTTCTTCATCTGTTGTTTAACATTTTAAACATCATTATATAATGTCAGACTAAATAAATTCCACATTAATCACAGTTCACCTAAAGACTAACTGTTCTAAAATACTTTACCTGAAAATTATTTTACATGTTTATGTTAATGGAAATGCAAGTGATTCTGGAGGAGAACAAATACATGTGGGACACAATGTCCCCTAGAAAACAAGAAAAATAAGCTCAGTACTGGATAAGATTTTATGTGTTTTTGAAATTCTGAACAAACAAAAGTTACTGGGAAACAAAAATACAATTTTTACACAAAACAACATTTTTCCTGCAACTTGGATTTAGAATCTTTTTTTTTCTCTGTTTCTATAAGTGCAAAACAAGCACTGGAAGCCAGTGCAGAGATATGAACAGTGGTGTGTTCTTTTTATCTGATCAAATATAAGATGTGCTGGTGTGTTTTGTAGTATAGCACAAACACGGCCTGACTGTCCAATAAGACCCTTTTCCTCGAGCTCTAAAACTCCAATCAGTCCTTGCAGTGACAGAAATATAAGTCACTCACACTCGCTTCTTCCCTTTCTCAGACAGAACTGGTCTGTGCTCTTTATCTCATTATCTGCTGTTTGCCATCAGTCATCTGCACACTGACTGTGAAGCACCCTCCTCGTCACCCTTTCATCCTCTTTCTACCTACTTTAATCACATCTTCTTCACCTCCTTCAG
Source organism: Sandelia bainsii (assembly GCA_032362345.1). Taxonomy (NCBI): domain Eukaryota; kingdom Metazoa; phylum Chordata; class Actinopteri; order Anabantiformes; family Anabantidae; genus Sandelia; species Sandelia bainsii. The sequence goes on from JAUMHL010000014.1 coordinate 1,380,264, forward strand.
CTCCTGGACGCTTTCATGCACATCAGGTCGTTGTGTATCGTACACCCTGCACACTGCAGTTTAGTTAAAAAGATAAAAGAATTATGTCCTGGAACAATTTTGGTTACAACACACGATGTCTCACACTGAACTCTGAGTTCTGTCTCCTGTGGGAAAATTCTGCTTGTTGTTGACCCATCTGACCGTCTGGCTTAAAATATAAGGTGAATGCTCTAGGCATCAAATATTGATGCACCTGGTTTATTACTTGATATCCGCACGTCTTAAGGTGAGTATACTGTATGATTCTGAGAAAAAAGAAAAAACATTAGACATGGAGATTTCTTTGGCAATGATACACTTACAAGCGACTTGACAAAGCACCATTATCTGACACCCTAGGATGAGAACAGGCTGGGACATTTGTCTTATTTCATCCTAATACTATGTTTACAATGAAACACGTACATTCAGTTACATTCAGAGTTATTCCCTAGTCGTTGATCATCCCTCATCTCCATACTGGCAGTGAAGTGATTCCAGCACAAGTGATAAGGGTCAAAATTACTTCTGATTTTCTGAAGAATTTCCACGCATTGCTATTTGGTTTCTTTTTCTTTCTTTCTTTCTTTCTTCCAGTACATTCTGGTGTTCGGCTGAAGTTTATTTTGCAAACTGCAGCCCCACAAGACTCAACTTGCTTATTTTAATCTACACTGTTTCAATGATACTGGTAATTTTTTTTCCTTTTAACATTGTGAGAAATTAACTTAATGTGTTAATTTACTTTTTGTGTGGACCTTGATCTAATGCCGAGGTGAAATATGGAACTGAGGCTGGACCAGTTTGAAACTACTGCTGTAGGACCTTTTCCAGGTCGGGTGGGAGCATGTGTTATTTTTTGTTCCAGATCTGTGTATTAATAAAAATATATAATATGATATAAATAGGCTTTTTTTAAATGAAAAAAACATTACAAGTTCTCCTCCGCTAACAGCCAAGGTGACAAGCTGTTGTACCATGTCATTATCAGAATAGCTATGATAGCATCACTTGACTTGAATGAATTGAATCTAATAACACTTTATTGATTCCCTGAAGGGGAAATTCACTATCACGTAGAAGATCACATAATTTCCCAGCATGTAGTTCATTAAGATTTGTTAGATTTTTTTCAACTCTGTAATGGAGATGATTTAAATTTAATCTAAATCAAATACTTGAAAATAAATATAGCTTAGTAAAAGCAAAAGTACACAAAAAATCAGCTTTGTTTCAGTGACGATTAATCATCTCATCATCATCAATGTAGAAAATACTTACTAAATTACTATGAATGCTGTTGCTGCTTCAACATTTGAGTTTTAATCATTGAGAAAAGCAAACAGACAAATATATCATTTTCCCTCCAGTGTCCCTGTTTTCCTCCTCTGTCTCACCATTTGCCACTTAAGTCTGTGAGTCATATGTGCACATATGAGTCATACCCAGATCCCTGCTGAACACTCTCTCTACTGTATCTAGGCTGCATAAATGAAGTGAGAAGCTGTCAGAGAGGTTTCTTCATAGAAACATTCATCTTTTTTCTCTCTTGAGTGTTGAACTGACACATATTTTGTGTTATGTTTTTTTCCTGGAGGTGTCTGGGAGCCATGTCCCTGAGAGGCATTAAATCAATCTCTCATTCACATGAAGCTCGGGAACATGCAGACACATACGTTACTGTAGTTAGTTTCTACAAATGTAGACACCCCACTGCTTCCTGCTGAAGTGCTGCACACTGGGCTGATTCTCTGGTAGGAACTGGTCCAGTTGAAAGGTGCTTTACCGTGTGGTTGGTTAGTTGTGGTGAGAAGACAAATACATCAGGCCGTATCTAGGCACCTAACTGGAGGTTGCAGAGGAGCTGATGTGCACAGCTTCCAAATTTCAGCAACTGCTGTGCAGACCTGCACATCAAGCAAGCGGTTTGATTGATCCAGTTCTTGTCTGCACATAGATTTGAAGCAGGGAAGAAGAAAAAATGCAAACATTATACAAGACGTGTGTACTTTTGAAGAAGCTTGTGCGTGTTCACTGTAGCCTGGAGAAGCATGATTCCACCTTCACCAGAGTAAAAGCTCGGAATGATTCCTCGAAGATCATTGTAGATGGGTTTAGTTCTGTGTTACACGTTGTAAGGTCCACCTGGGAAAACGAGGTCAATGACCTCAGTGGAAATCTCCCTGGTTAAATAGAAGACAAATAAAGAAATAATGCTCACTGTGAGTGCTGCTGGAAAAGTGCCCACCCAAAATGTCTGCAGGGGCAGAGCTTTGTGTTTTAGTGTTCATCTTTGTATTGAGGATTCATGCTGAGTTCCATGACCCTTGAAGCCTTGATGAGCTCGAACTGTGAGAGAAGAAAATAAACCTGAAACAACTCCTCTCACTTCACTGATGAAAAATACCTGATTTAATATCTGCACTTCCAATCTGAGAAATATGAAATGTAAAAAATAAGAGGGGAAAAAAGAGAAGAAACTTTACTGCAGCTTTTATTAGAAATTTCCAGCAGGTTGACCGGTGTGTCTTCCACAATCAGACAATCTTCCACTTTACTGTGAAACTGAGCTTTTACTTCAAATGACAGGCTGCTCCTTCTGTGACTTTCTTGAGTGTAACTCATGAGTGTAACTCAAGAAAGTCACACAGGGACTGAAGCCATTTGACTAAAAATTTCATAAAACAAGTCTTAAAAACCAGAAGAGCAGAAGTTGTTGGAGATTAAAACACATACGTCAACATATTCATTAGTACCATTTTTACAACTTGTATTCTGTGGACAAAACAGAGACAGAAATGCACACACACAGCAGATGTCTCAGGTGTGGGTGATGCAAAAGCGTCTCAGAGGAGGAGACTCATGAAACACCACAGGTTTCATCGGTAGTGCGAGATAAAAGGAAACGATGCATCTCTGCCTCCCCAACTCCTTCAAGTTCTTTCAAGGGGTCCTACAAGCCTCGCGGCTGTCTTCTTTATCGCCGGTCACATTTCTGGAACACCACACACACACACACACACACACACTCAGGCTTATATAACAGCAGAAACACTGTTGCAGCCCCTCGGCTCGTCCAAAAAAGCGCACACATCTGCTGTTTTGTGGATTTGTGTTGAGTGCTCCTCTCTGTTCGTGGCTGGATTCTGAGTTATAGCAAATACAAACGACGTTTTAACAATGTTCTGCTGCATGTGTTGAATTTCACATTCTATTATTACTCTGGACTTGACTCACATGATTACAGTGTTGTGAACATTTGGTGACTTTTAACACCTCTTCAGCAGATTTGGGCTGGATTAAAGGTCAAACACATGTTCTACTTATCATATTCCCCAGGTTGCATGTCATCAATCAATATTTTCAAGAGACAACACTGTAAATATTCATATACATTCATGTATTCATGTCTAGGATTCCAAACAGTAATTTAATGTCTAATTACTGCAGTAGCTGATCTGTTACTATTCAAATAGTGATCTGTAGCACCACAAATTAAACCTGTGTCCAGGTACAGACTTGCAGTGTAGCATGTTGTTAATATTCAGATTGGAACATGTGAGTTGAGCCTGTGGCAGCTGAATAAAGCTGTGTGTGGCTGAGCTGGTTATGAAATACGTTCCTGTCACACCTGTCCGTTCAGTTTCCCTCTGTAGCCACAGTGCTACCAGCCATACATTCGTCACACAGCAAACACAAAACAGACTGTGATGTATGGACTTCTCTAAACAGGCTGGGAGACACAATTTAAACAACAAATGCTTCCTCAGTTTGCTGTCAAACTTCTTGCATGCCTCTTGCAGCGATGCCTGCTAACCTAAATAATCATGTAGTAGCAGTTGGCACACAAACTCTGCATGTGCCTCTCAAAATCTGAAATATTGTACATTTTTGTGCTGCTTGCTATGATTGCTATTAAAATAAATGGTAAAATCAAAGGGCTTCAGGTTACTGGACGAACTTCCAGGTAAACATGAAATGCAGTATTTGTATTTTTCAAGATGACAAAAACAAACAGGTTACAAGAACAGAAGAATACATCAAGGCACAGAATGATTTCATGGTTGTTCCTCCACACTTTATTTAGGCCTTACATGCATTACAAATTGCGAACCATACTGTGGATTTTGCACCTTTGCCTTCGTAAATATGCAAAGTAAAATACAGGGAAGAGAAATGCAATTGTACACACAATGGGTTTGCGTCTGAATTTAATACCTTTGTAAGGCAGGTGCAGTCTGCCTGGTGTTATTTGAAGGCGTAGGATGAAAAAAAGAAATGAAAGGATGCTTTCAAAACATGTGTTTACCACTGGCCTTATAGGGTGAGTTTATGGGGGGGCATTTATGGTCAAGATTTTATTCAGTTACTTATACACGATGTGAACCACCATGTTTGTAAATGTGACCAGCACAGAATCAGATATCTCACACTGATCGGCTGGTCACCGGTCATGGCCGAGCAAGCTTCAAACCGACCAGTTCCGATCTCCAGCCAATCGATCGTTGCATTACTAAATAGCATTGTAGCTAAGGTGCCATTGTTTAATATGTATCAGGGAGTTTAGACGTGTAAATACAGCACTGCACCAACCAACGTGGATAATGTGAGCATGCCTCCACCTGTTTATCTCAGCCACCTGCTGGTTTATTTGGCTGCTCAGCTCCCAGCTGCAGTGGGAGTTGACAGAGCCCAGTGTGTTATGTGATGTTTACTCTAGAGACGATGAAAAGACTAAAATAAGTTCCAGGCATCGCTGAGCTTTGGACAGAACCCCCCCTAGTGGACTGCAGATTTATGCAGGCGTGATGAGTCGCACATGAGTGTGCAGACTGCTCAGGGTAACAGTTCACAGCATTAAAGCCCAACATAATGAAATACCTTTTTATTCCCTCCTGCTGTTGTGACAGACGAAGCACGCTCCGAGCCACAGAGAGAGAGCCATCAATCAAACAAATGGAAAGGGAGAGTGTGTGTGAGCAAATAAGACCATCTGACAATGTAACACCACATAATGTGTGTGTGTGTGTGTGTGGTATTTGCTGGTGTCTGGTAGTCTCGATGTGGCGTTCGGCTGCTATGGCAACAAGCTCCTGACTGACATTGATTGGCTGGAAGCAGATGTAATTTGCTGTGACGTGAAAGCAGAGAGACTCTGGTCTCAGTGAACAGCAAAGTGATTGCAGCCTGCGTACTGTACGTGTGTGTGTGTTATGTTGTCTTTGTGTGAACCAATCTGGGCTTCAGACTGATAGTAAGGACGTACTGTGTGGCTCCAGCTTCGTCAAAAGGCCGTTTGAGGGTTAAGATCAGAATCAAGTTTAGGTCAGGAGAGTAGGAAAATTTTTGTGTAAAGGTAGTATCTATAGTACAAGTATACAAGTTTGTGTGTCCATGCCATCGCTACTTGAAACAGAGAAAAAAAACTCCTCACTGTATTCTAATTTCTACACTAGTGATGTGGCTCTTACTCCTAGTCAAGTCTTTAGGCCCCAGACTAAAACAACTGAGACTGAAACAACTTGCAGCAGTCCAGGTTTGTCAATGAAACCAGTAAGTGCAATGGCCCAAATGGTACCGAATGTTTTGCACACTGCCATTTGGCAAAATCTGTGGTCCACTAAATTCAGAACAGTCAGTCAAAACATAGCAAATTCCAAAAGATTTTGGAATTCAATTCCATTTGATTTGAAAAGTTGAGTTCTTGGAGCTGCTTTGTCCAAAACGTCATGATAGCTCAGTGGGTAGGGCAGTCGTCTTCAAACCCAAGGGTGAGCAGTTCAATTCTCAGTGCCACAGGCAACATGTTGGGGTGTCCTTGGACAAGACACTGAAACCCCGTACTAGTGGCAATATGTACTGTCTGGCAGCTGTCAAACAATCAATCAAGTATCTATTATTATTTTTGGCATAATAATTCTGACTTGAACAAGCAGTGTAAAAGTGCAATATTCCCTGTCTTTAGCTCTATTTTTACCTTCTGAGGGAAATATCCTCTCTTTAGCTGCTACATACTCCATTATGTTCACTAACTCATTTGTGTGTGGCTGCTGCTTGCTGCTGCCAGTAGTGGACAGCTCTTTAAAAAGCTGCTTCCTGCTGCTGGAAACATGATTAACGGAAGTGAGGAGATTGAACCAAAGCAGTTAAGTTATGGGCTGTATGGAAACAAAAAAAAGAGCTGAAAGGACCTAAAGCAATCAGATTCACATGATCAGTACGAGGGACGTGATTCACATTACAGATTCGATCCAGGTGTGATACCCTTTCTCTTCATTTACGATAAATGTATCAGAGCACATTTGAAAATGATATATTGTCATTACAAATCCCACAAATGGCATTTTTCCTTATTTGTTCTTTTCACTCTGACCTAGAATCATCTCATGATTATCTTGTGTTTAGTCAACATGTACTTTGGCTGAATTCCTAATCCACAGCCTCCATCAGCTCTCCATCTGAATCCAAATCTACCATCTGGAACCATTCTGTTCTTTCTCCAGTTAGAATTCAGCTGAATATAAATGGGGGACAGGAAAAGGTCTGGAAAGGTCAGAACTCTTAGTGAAAATGTGGAGGGTGCAGATGATGCCTTTTGATGTATTTTTTTATAAGAGCATGTCAATCACATTCCTGCTTCTCATTAGTTTCACCAAGACTGTCAGAAAACAGTTAGTCAAGAGTTTTGCCACTGTTGTATATCATCCATCCATGTGCTCATTGAACTAACGCTGTGGAAATACACACACATGTAACACGAGAGCCATTCTACAGCTACGTTTCTTTCCTTTCTCCTCCAGCTATTATTTGGTAACTAGTCATTATGTGAATATTTACAATAAGTGCTCCATTTCTAATGAGATAAAATTGCACCATTCAAACCCACTATTCTGAGAGAACAGAGGAAAGAGGGAAGCAAGAAAGAAAGGAGGAAAGATAAGAGACAGAGAAGAATATATTAAAGTAGGAGGCAGTAAAAGAAAGAAAGAAGTTTGGAAAGTAAGAAAGAGGGGAAAAGAAGAAAAAGGATAGAAAGGGAGGCTATAGGTATAAACAGAATCATGGAAAGAAGGGAGAAAAAGAAAATGTCTCCTATAAATGAAGGTTTGAACTAACTGTCTTTGTGTCAGAAATCCCTTGAGTGAGAAGCAGGTGATTTCAGTGAACTCATCACTTTAAATCTTCTGTTCTTTCATTCGGTACAGGAAGAAAAGATGGAGAGCAGACTGATGGAAACTTGAATCAGATGATCCCAGAATTTAACAGGCTTTTAAAAACTGTAGAGCTGCCTGGAAGTTCGTCCACACAGTGATTCCCTGGTATTCACCATCACTGCTGAGCTGATGTGGGACAGACCAGCAGACAGCAGCTTTAAAATACACCATGTGCACTGGAGACGTCCATATTAATGCATTTATCTTCCGTTTTCTTATTTCTACTCTGCTGACACCTCTCTGATAACACTGAGGATGTTTTCGGGCACTTTGCAATACATTCAAGAAATTGTTTGACATGTTGGGAATTTATACACTTCCTCACTGAGAGATTGCTTCCTCTACTTGCCACAGTTGGAGATTATTTCCAAACGTCGGATTAATAAAGTGTCTTGAATCTTGAATCTGAATTTTGAGCAAAAGTCATCTCAAGGCACTGTGCAGTGTACCAGCAACAACAAGCAGCAGACAAAACACTGGGCAGGTTGGTAGGACCAATGACTGCAAACTGGAATCATACAGGTCCGAGGCCGATGATACCTGCAGAAAGGTCCAGAGAGAGAGACACAGAGAGGATGAAACACATCTACAGGAGTTAGCTGTGAAGCTAAGCTGGCCATCTGCTGGTGCTTCATGTAGCTACATGCTTAGTTTGCAAATGTGACTGATACTCTCCTCATGAATCTAATTCTCAGTGAGAAGGCCAAGAAGAAACTCATCTGTACTGTCTCAGATAAACTCCTGTGCTGTGTTTTCTGCCTCAGTTGTCCCATCCTTCCCTTCATTTCTCTGTGAAATTCTTCTTAATGATAAAGCAGCAGTAGGCACCATTCATCACTGTAGCACAAGAGTAGCCCAAAGCTGCAGTATATGTATAGTGTAATGAGTCAAGGGAAATATGTTTGAATGTAACAAGTCCCTGTGGGCTGGAGTCTGTGTTGCTGCAATATTCAGTCATTAAGACCCTGTTAGTATCTTTTAGAGTCTGAGATGAATCCGAACGAAACTGAGCAAGTAAGAGCTAGACTGAGGCCAGAGAGAGGAGAAAATGAAGTGGAAATTGACTGCTTTATTAACCACCACGTTTCATCTTTAAAACCTTCCATACTTCCCAGAAACTGGTCACACACCGCGTGGCTGGCAGTCACATGTTTTTACACCTTTGCCTCATAAACCTCAGAAACAATCCATCACATCAAGTGACAAAAAGGAATTTTCAGGAATAAATGTAGACTGGAAGCTTTTTATTTATAGATGTAGAACCTCATCCTGTTATATATTTTCCAGCCTGCACACAGATGCCAAACTCTAATGTCTCCACCAGTTCAGGCTGAGCTCCCCCATCTAACCAAAGTTACCAGATATCTAGAACTTGGGTCACATTTCTTTAATTTGAGCAGGTTTTTATAATCTGAGCAGCTTTTTGTAGCTAAGAAAGGGTAGATGGTTCCCCTCCTATGAAAAGATTCAGGCTATGTTGCAGGAGTTTAAACTTTTCTGGCAGGAGACTTGAACAGAGGGAGAGACATGAAGCAAAAGGCCTGTTTCCACTGGAAGGTTCCAGGAACCTTTCTCGGTGTTAGCGTCTTTGAGGGAATTGTGATTTGTTATTTCCCCAGCAAGGCCAAAGCCCCCAGGAACTTAAAGTATATTGACACACTGACATATTTTTACATCAGTATGTGCTCTTCATCATTGGTCCATTGCGGCTGATATCTCTCAGACTAATCCATCCTGATTTTCACAGCAAAAAAAGTAATGAAACAATCCTCATTTGCAACAGGTTGTTAGAAATGCCTGTTATGTAGAATGCAGAGTGGTATGTGACCAATCCTTCTCCATGTTAGCTCAACTGATAAAAAAACGCTCTGACACGCCAGAGTTAGGGCTTTGCCATGATATAATTCTCCTTAAATTGCCCCTCGGGGACAAATAAAGTTCTTTGAATTGAATCGGTACCAGGCCCCAACATTTCTGCAAGAGGTTCTTGGTCCCAGGAAAATGTTGCTGCAGTGAAAACGTTCCTGAGGATACTATGTGAGGTGAAAGGGGCTGACGCATTCATGTGCATCACATCTGAACACATACATGTAACTGTCCATTCCAGATAAACGTCCAGAAATCCACTTACAAATGATAGAAATAAACACTTCAGAACTTGCCTGAGAATCACCATGTTTAAAGTGGCTGATAGTTATTGGTACATTTATCAAGACAACATTTGATATTGACTTTGTTGATGTATTTACTTTATCTCTAGTGCATGTAAAGCAGTGTAAAACTCCCCCAAATTCTGAAGGTATTTTTTTCTGAATCCTCACAAACTCGTCTAGGGCTCTGAGGTCAAAAACCTGTTCTTGTGGAGGAGATGTTATTGTTGTTCATTGTCATTTTCTGGTTCTGACTAAAACGTCTCAACAACCTACAGGTGACCTGCACAAAACATTTTTGTGGTTGAAGGTCGTTTGAAGCCATTTCTTGACAAAATCCACAGGACCTTATGAAAATAAGACTAGGCTGAGAAGCTGTTCAGGAGCAGCTCCTCAGTGTAGATGCTGTAAATAAAATCTACTGTCAAACTCTTCTCCACAGATTTTGCCCAAAACAACTGCTGCTCAGAGACCAGTTAGTCTTAGAAATAAATGTGAAGCAGGCTGGGTATGGGAGGTAGTCACAGTTCTCACCGATCCCTCTCAAATTAAATAAAGAAGCCATTTTAAGTGCAGAACTCAGCAGGGGTTCAGTACACATATTTTTACTGTGTGAGCAGCTTGTGTGAGCATGTGGTCCTCCTGGTTCAGCTCCAGCTCTGAGCTCTGGTGAGACGAAGCTCCAAACATAGAACTGAGAACATCCTTTTCATTTTCTGTAACCTGTGTTACTGTATGCATGTGCTGTTTTTTCAGAGCATTAAACACTGGTAAATTTGCCTGCAGCAACATTTTGAGCTAGAATATAAAATGAAACTGGAAAGTGTCACGAAACAAAAAAACAGTTTGTTGTTGCTGTGAGGAAGCTGCTCACAGCCTGAGATTCCAGATCTCAGATTTATTAACCAAACAATAAAAACCTAAAATGACGTTCTGTCAACTGGATATCTCTATCAGTGAGGCAACTTCCCTTTTTTATCCTTTACTGTGGTGCTCTAATACAGACCACCCGAGCTGACTGCTAATATCATCACACACTGCTGACTTCTCACCTCCAGTGAAATATCTCAACAGTTACTTAACACATTAGCACAAGTGGGTCCGTAGTAGCTCAGCTGGTAGAACAGTTGTCTACGAACCCCAGGGTGAGTGGTTCAATTCCCAGTTTCTCCTGGCTACATGTTGAAGTGTCTTGAGATACGTAGCACCAATATGTCTGGCAGCTGTGCAACAACAATTTCCCCAAGGGGATTAATAACCTATGTCATATTTATTTTTTTACTGTTCAATATTCCTCTGACTTTTGCTGCTGGCGTGCAGTTGCAGGGATGTGGCCACATGGGGCCCTACAGGCCACCCCCACAATCTGTTTGGCCACCCCTGGAGCCCCGCTGCTAATTCCAGGCACCTGGCTCAAATTTCATTACAAATAATTAAGAAATAAATATTATTATATAGATTTACCAGCTTTCCTCCTTTCTCATCTATCAGCATCCTCCCACTTTAAACACATCATATAATGAAGCAATTTAAGTGGATTTGAAGTCACACTTATTTGACAGAAAGTACGTGTGGTTGGTGCCACGTGAGGCGGCTAAATGTGCCAGAATTATTTTTAAACTCATGTTAAAGCTCCGTCTCGTAGCTGATTCACTAGTGTGAGCTCAACCATTCAAGCTGGCTGATTTCAGTGTGTGTGTGTTTCTTTACTATACTCTAATATAATTGTGCACATGAGTTTAAAAGAATCTATTCAATTCAATTCAATTCAACTTTATTTATATAGCGCCAAATCACAAAACAAGTCATCTCAAGGCACTTTACAGTGTTTAAGACCTTACACATTATATAAATATATACAGAATAATGTAGAAAACCCAACAGTCCCACTTGAGCAGCACTAG
>JAUMHL010000014.1:1391652-1419152 GCA_032362345.1 Sandelia bainsii
CCCACGCAGACACGGGGAGAACATGCAAACTCCACACAGAAAGGCACCCGGCCAACCCGGGGATCAAACCCGGGTCCCTCTAGCTGTGAGGCGACAGTGCTAACCACTACACCACCGTACCGTGCCGCCCCCGCTCATGAGATCATAAAGAAAAAAGATTATGTTGATGAATACTGTGAGGAAAATTGTTGCCAGTCTAACTTTAGGTTGCTAGTGAATCTTCCAACAAGACAATGACCCAAAGCATACACACAAGTTGGCATACACACAAGTTGGTCCAAAACATTTTGAAGGACACCAAACTGAGCCTAGACCTCAATCCTATCTGTGGTGGGAGCCCCAGGGTAATGCCATGCTCAAAAACCATGCAATTTGGATAAGCTGGAACAATTTGCCAAGAGGTTGTTATCAATTGCGAGTCAGAAAGGTTACACTATTGATTATTAATTCTCAGAGGGCTAATCATTTTGCTTTTGTTGTGTGTGTGTTTTTTTTTTTGTTTGTTTCAGTTCAGTGCATCTGTAAAGCTAACTGTCATCTAAATATAATCTGCTTTGATCATAGTGAGAAATTGTAATTGGAGATAATCATGGCAAGGAAAGTGGTAAAATGACATGTGATTTTAGATTCAGATTAATTACAAACACTGTAACATATTAAACTGAGGAGAATGGATGGATGGATGGATCTCAAGAGTCCAAAGGAAATTTGGACCAGGAAACATTATTATCATTGGGATAACACAACATCACTAAACAAGCAGATAATAACACTTCTTTGTCCTTATTTTTATTAACTAGTAGATTTTTTTCTTTGCCATATGTTTCACCTTTGAAAGTGTGTTTGCACTTTACATCACAAATGTAAAACGAGCTGACAGTTGAGTTTCACTGGTGTGTAGCCCCCAGCATTTGCTTTTTTTTCTACTAACATAAGTATCACTTTGTTGAAAGAAGAAATTAAATGAATGTTGATGTAGGTTGAACGGGATTGTAAGTGGTTTTCTCCTTAAAGACCTGGACATGTTAGATTTCTGCAGAAACCTTATTTATGAGGAACATGTGGAACAAATCTGGACTAGACTCAAAAATTCATGTTATCAACAGCATCAAATTCAACATTAACATTCAACATTAAAATACTGAGTTTTCCAGCTGTAACTCACTTGCACTTTGGGACTTTTTGGGATGTACTTACTACTTCAACGTGAGTAAAGACTGGATTTAGCGATGTACTTTTACTTGAATATTGAGTTTGTGTACTTCGACCACCTCTGTTCTGCTGTAATAAGAGGAATTTTGCATCAGTATGGAAACTTGTAATGCAAACAAACCTGCAGTGAATGCAAACAAATGATCAGTTTTCTCATTTGGTGAATGGTCCTCTGCATAGTCCTGTTAATTTGATAAAGTGACAGGAATGAAGTCAGAATAGTCCGATAACAGCATGTAAGGATTTTTAATAGATGAGACAGGTGAACATCTATTACGTGTTACGAGGGCAAATTACCCTGTCGGTGTAAAACCCTGAGCCTCACATCTCCCCCTGGCTCCTGCTGGTAAAGTGATAGCGTGTTATTCAATTAACATGGTGGAACATGTAATTAACGGGCTGAGCTGAGAGCTCAAACATGAGCCTCAATCCCTTTACCTTTCCCTCCAATGTGATTAACTGTGCAGGCTGGTGACAGAACGTAGCTCCTGTACAGAACCTCATGTCTCCAGTCACGTCACATCTTCTCTGACGGATCGTCACTTGCTCCTGCTTCCAGTTTTTCTTAAAATACATGCTCCGTGCATCAATTTTGTCATCATCATTTTAAAAAAGCAATAATAAATAAATGAAATGTGAAATTTAAAGAAGAACATCAAAAATGCCATATGTCAGAATTATTAATTCATTATTTAAAAACAAAGTAACCAACCTGAATGTAATAATATAAATGCCAATATTAATCTGGTTTTTGCTGTTCATAATCTAATGTCCCTGTTACAGTATATATACTGTATATTATAATTACTATTACTACTACTATTACTATTATTACTGTGCTTTCTGTTGACACTGGTCCACACTGAATTCTTTGTACCTGCTACTTGACAAATAAATGTGATAACTAGTTCATGTGTCATTTATATAGAAGCATTTTAAAATGATTGTCTTGGCCCATTTGACACTCCGTACTTAATAAAACCACTTTAAACCACCACTTTGGTCCAGACTGAAATATCTGCAGCTGTTGAATGGGTTTCTATAAAACTTGGTTGGTTCCCAGAGGATGAATCTGGCTGTTGTTAGTGATCCTCAGACTTCTCCTCCACCACCACACCTCAACAGTTATTGGATTGATTGTTATAAAAGTAAAAGTTATAAAGTGTTTTATTTAATGTGAATAATGTGTCGTCAGACAGTTCAGCTGAGGGAAACCAAATTCCACAAAGTCCCTGAGAACAACAAGAGCCGCTGCAGCCTCTGTATGGTTTGTTTATTATTCATACACTCCTCACACACGCTGATCAGTGAGAATTTGTCTCAGGCCACAGAAAATCTGTGAAAATCTCTGAGCACCGATTGTTAAACTGTTTTAGGGGAAAATTTAAGGCAAGACTTCTGCAATATGCATCTGACAATTTTACAATATATATTAAAATACTGTTAAAATTAGATTAATTTGATGTGATAGTGTGTAAATAACTTTCCTACCAGTGATATGAAAGCACAGACTAATACCTGGTGTCAGAAAAGTTCCTCACTGATTCTTAAAGTACATTTTAATTATAAAAAACATCTCCTGCTCCTTATCCTCACATCTATGCATAAACGTTCAAACAGTGCTATTTGAACGTACACTTGTACACGACTTTAGTACTTTTACCCATCTATTTAATTTGCTTATTGTTGGGATTTGTTGTATTGCTATTGGTTAAAATATGTCAGTATTTTTGTAGAAATATTTTTTACTGTGTTTCTTGTGAACTTAAAAATATTTTCCTATTCCAGTTTTATTTCCTAAAATTCAAATTTTATTCTCAAAACAATCTAATTATCCAACTGTTCTTGAAATATTCTATTTAGTTTATTCTCTAAATATTCAGAATTTATGCTCTAAACAATCCCAGTTTATTCTGTAAATGTAAATATAATATATGCTTAAAACTCTCTCTCTCTCTCTCTATTTACAGTATTTTTTAATACACATTCCATTAAATAAAAATCCAATTTAAACGAACATTTTCTACAGACTGTCATGAAGTCAGAAGTGCGTTACTGGAGCTGGATTTTGAACTGGTTTTCTCCCAGTACAGGAACGTGAAGGTTTTCTGCCTCCTCCCGACAGAACAGAATTTGTCACACGTTTCTGTTTCTCCTGCTCATCGTTCAGAGAGGAATCTTCCCAGCACACATGGCTGCAGGCGTAACCATAATCATGTTGAGTGGATGCTGAGTGAATTGAATCTGTTTTTTCAGGGGATGATTTGAAACGGTCTAATTTAGGAAGCAGCCACAACACACTGAAAGGACACATGTTCTGATTGAGCCTTAATAAATAACTCACAACCCAAACTGTGCTCCACAGACACAGCGAGGTGGATGAAGATTGTTGAGGAAACTGATGGTATGAGGAGCAAATTGAGAGGAGACAGAGTCAGACAGCGAGAGGCAGGGGGTGTAGAAACTGGACTGAGATGGAGGAAAACAGAATTTCACGCATAAACACAACTCTCTGCAGACCCACAGAGAAGCAAGTCACAGGAGGACACGCGTTTCCCCCGTACACAAAATGGGCTTTTTGTTTGAAAAGTGGTTACCAATGGTTACAGGCGCATGTAGGAACACAAACAGGAAGATAAGAGGTGGTCAATATGACGGCTAATGGCTTATTGAATATCAGATTTGCAAAGCTTTCAACAAGGTTTTTCAGAAGCTCTGTGCAAGACTTGACAAAAAGACTTCTCCCACTGTGATAAATGTATTTTGACCTTGTTCAACTTCAGCAGACTTGGAGCACACTGGTATTAAATTTACAGCAGCTGCTCTTAACTTAAAAGCAGCTAAATCTGCTTGGCTTCTGTTTTTCAGATGGTGTCTTATTCGTTTAAAGTTTTTATTCCGAGGTTCTGATCGACAACAGGAAATGACACGTATACGGTCATGTTATCAACGTGCAAATAAACAGAAAGATATTTATCTGAATGAGCCAATAGGAGCTCACACCTGTGCATCAATGCACACGACAGCTCACAGTGTCACGCGGGTATAGTTAGAGCTGTAAATAACAGCTTTAAATGTATGAAAATGTGCTTTATGTTGAAACAGCATGTAGCTGCACCTTATTACCCTTTTTCTTTTTCTTGCCAACAGTGTTAAAATATACTATATATGTGTTTTTATCTCTTTCTACTTTAAGCTACCCCCACTACGTTTAGGAGCTGTGGGTGTTTGTCTGCACTATTTAGTTTGTGATTATTTTTTATTATTTATTTATCAGACAGCTTACTTACTTAAAATGAAGGTTTTACACTTTAAAATTTAAAGATAAGATAAGGTACACGTTACAACATTTTCATACATTCAGAGCTGTTAGTTACAGAGAAGAGACTTCTTCCACTACTGTTTTATCTCCTGCTACATGTGAAAAAAAATTTTTTTCTTAGCCTTAATATATCTTGTATCACTTTAACTATTCAGATAATATTTAATCAATTTCAAATGAGTAAATATTATCTGAATAGTTATCTGAATAGTTAAGTAAATACAGTATGTACATACTGTATTTACTGTGTATTCACATATATTTGCCTG
Source organism: Sandelia bainsii (assembly GCA_032362345.1). Lineage (NCBI taxonomy): Eukaryota > Metazoa > Chordata > Actinopteri > Anabantiformes > Anabantidae > Sandelia > Sandelia bainsii. The sequence continues at coordinate 1,396,456 of JAUMHL010000014.1, forward strand.
ATGACCACCAGCGCCATCTAGCGTCTGAACGTGTGCTGTACGTCTCAGACGTAAAATGTGGAGGGGGGAGGATCCCCTGACGTCATGACGTTTACCCCTGACGCTGTTGGACTGTGGACGCCCTGGACTTGACCGCACTAGCGGGGAAGTTAGCAAACCAGTGATTGAAGCACACTTTTCTACAAACTACTGGGATTTAATAAGGTATGCCAATGTTAGTTATGCTTTTATTTTGCTTATTGGTATTTTTACAAAGCGTAAGGTGCTTTAACACCAAGCTGACACTCGTTAAAAGCAGCTAACGACAGTTACAGAAGCTAACTTAACTTGCAAATCCACGCACTGTTGTGGTGCACGCCGAACTCTATTGTAAATCTGATTATTTTGAATGTTACGTGCTTATAAAGTGAGCACATAGTTGTTTGAGCTTATAACGTGGTATTTTTCCGTTTTGACAGATTTATTTGTGCATTTCCGCATATATGTTATATGTCTTGCAGGATTTTATTTAGATGAATATGCGTTTTTTACCACTTCACAGTGGTTTCGCCGTTAGATTAGTTATCGAAGTGGGACGGTGATAACACCTCTAGGAATCTAAATCATAGTTTTATTTCATGCAGCTAGTTTGAACAGACTGCGTCGTATTTCTTCACTTTATGGATCATGTAGCTGCATTCATGAGTATATTATTTTATTTTTATTTAACAGAGTTTGCCCCAAATCAGAGAGAGTCAGATTATAGACACTTTACTGAAGGAAGTTCAGCTCCTTTTAGCCAATCGTTGCTAACTTAGCTACTGGTTTGCAGCCGTTAACTGTTTCTACGTTTAACTATAAGCTGTGTTCTTATAAAGCTTTGTCATTTTTAATAAATACATTTAAGGTTCAGTCTAATATAGTAGTAGTCGTCGTATAGGAGTTAATTTGATCAGGAAGAGGCTCATTTGTGTTCACTCTGCTGTTGTTTCTTTACAGATCAGACATGTCTCTCACACAAGTGTCTTCCAACAAGTGTGCTGGTGGCTTCCAGAAGGTTTTTGAACATGACAGGTGAGAGAGAGTTTACACACCGATACACACCTGTGCCCTCACCTCCAGCACATAGAAATAATTTATATATGTGCAAGTGATTGTCTGGATATATAAAAAGTGTATTTGTTCTTTGCAGCACTGAGCTGAAATGTAAAATGAAGTTTGCTGTGTTCCTGCCTCCCAAGGCTGAGACAGACAAATGTCCCGTCATGTACTGGCTCTCTGGTGAGTGTGCAGTCTGATATCACAGCTACCTGATGATGCTGCTGAATGAGAGAAACAGAAACAAACAGAGACAGCCAAGTGTTGCTGCTGCTATAGTTTACATGTTGTGATACTACTTCCACTTCTGTAAGTTGATGTCCCTGCTCTGTGGCCTTCAGCTTTAAGTCATTTGGTTCCAACTGAAGATGTTTCAAAAAATACATCACAAATGTATATTTATTTATATTTTTAAATGAACCTTTATTTAAACAGCATTTCATGTGACACGTGATGTCTTTTGCAAGAGAAACCTGGACAAAATCCTTCACAGCATGTGGCTAAATTCACGTTGCAAGCATTAATGCTCAAATCTGATCTTTTTATGTTGCTCACATTCATTTTTTAAAGTCACATGTATCCAGTTCAGGTGTGGTTTTGGTCCTAAACTGTCACAGATTTTCCTTTTCAGTTCGGCTTGAACGAAAGTTTGTCCATTAATCTCCAACTAATGTGAAACGTCCTCATCCCTCCGTTCACCTTTGTCTCTGTTGTTGCTCTTTTTGATGTTTATTTTGACTTGATAAGATAATATGCACAAACCTAAGTTTCACAGATGTACAAAAACACAGTATTAATATACATAAAGTCACATTTCCAAGCCCAGGTTGCTTAATAAATGCCCTTTAAAAAAGGCTCAGTAATTTTAGGACACCAGGTCGGCAGCTGTTTCACTGTGTGTGTGTGTGTCTCTGCAGGTCTGACGTGTACAGAGCAGAACTTCATCACCAAAGCCGGCAGTCAACTCACTGCTGCAGAGCACGGCATCATCATTGTGGCTCCAGACACCAGCCCGCGTATGAATACGCACACAAACACACATAAAAAAAGTCCAAAACAGCTTTTTTTTTTTCCTTTTTTGCATCAACAAAATGTGTTTCAGTTTCTGAGTCTTTTCACTTTTCACCATCCTAGTTTATTGTCTCAGCTTAAAAGCAAATATTGGTTAAATTAAAATGTTGTTCTGCTAGAGGAAAAAAACCCCACAGGATCACCAGTGTTAATAAACTTCATCCACTGAGCTCCACGAACGTCTGTAAAGACTCTGATGACGATGGATCCAGTAGCTGTTGAGAACTTTCACTCTGGACTGACACTGTTAATCATAGTGGAAACCTGATGCTGTAGCTTCACCACCGGTGTTCACGTTGGTTCTGCCTGTAACCATGTGAAAAACTGGAACTCATAAACATCAGACTAAATAATTTCTTAATGTCCTTGACTAAACATATCTCAGAGAAGAACAAATATGATCGTTTCTGGTTAAAACTGTTGGTTAAAGTGCGTCTGTATCCAGAGATGCTCCACTCTGTAACACTGCTCAACAACCCCAAGTGGATTTAGTGTTTCTGTAGTTCCAGAAAATCCAACAGAGTGATACATCGTCACTCTAGAGGATCCCGTCATGTATCCCAGTTACTGTTTTCATTAATATATCAGTAATTTAATCTTTTCTAAACTTTTCGTCCTGATCCAGGCGGCTGTAACATTGAGGGCGAGGACGAGAGCTGGGATTTCGGCACAGGAGCTGGTTTCTACGTGGACGCCACCGAGGACCCCTGGAAGACCAACTACCGCATGTACTCGTATGTCACAGAGGAGGTGCGCTGGATTCCTGTCACCTGTTGACCCAGAAAAAAACCACTTGTCAGCTTTACCTTCTGCTAATTCTTGTTTCTGATGATCTGTCTCTCAGCTCCCCAAACTGATCAACGCTAACTTCCCCACCGACCCAGACAGGACGTCCGTCTGTGGCCACTCCATGGGCGGTCACGGGGCGCTCGTCTGTGCCCTGAAGAACCCTGGGAAATACAAGGTACCTCCCTGTCTAATGTCTGAGAGAAGATTAAGGGACCACGTCGTCATGATCAGGTTGTTGTTGGGATGTAGATTTCGAGGAATTTTATTCAGCTATTATTTGTCCTCCCTGCTCAAAACACAGTTTTTCTTCTCTTTCAAGTGTCGTCGTCTGTTTTCTGCTCAGAAAGATGTTTGTGCAGAGTTTCTCTGAGCTCACGTTAAAATGCGAAGATGTGTATGATCTCAGTCTAATGATCAACTTGAAATTAAAGATGAGAACAGACGTCACTGTGAAGTTGGAGACATCTGGTTCTCAGTTGTACAGATTTTCACTAATTTACACATGTAGAGGAAAGTTTGCTTTTAATCAGTTAAATAGATTTTTCTGTGTAAATAAAGACAACGTGTGTTAATACAAGAAGCACATCCAGATATTAACGCACTGTTACTTTCTAGTGAGTCAGTTCACACAGTAGTCGCTCCCTCTGACTGAAATCACAGCTTGTAAATGTTTTTTGTAGTTGCTGTGTGTGTGCGCATAAACATTTGAAAGGCAAATTGTTTTCTTTGTTTGCTGCCTTGGTTTGATTGACGTCTTTTCACTTCTACAAAATATTTAAGTTGCTCAGGCTTCTCTAAGACTCTATTCATGATACCAGCGTAGGGACGGGGTTTTATTTGGGGTATGTGAAGTCTGCTTTTTACTAGATTTTAGTTTCTCCCTGCAGATGATTTAGTTGATATTTCGCCTGCAGTTATTTCTGTGGGATATATATGAAAATATTTTAGGTAGTAGGTCATAGTTGTCCCAGAGAGCCCAGTTTGTATGAATGTAAATTCTGGACTCGCATAACATTTTATTGAGTTTCTGTATTTTACTAATGATCCAGCTCTTTCCTCTCACTAGACAGCAGAAGTCACGACGGCACCTTAGTGCTGACGTCTCGTGGTTTGTGTCCTGCAGGCTGTGTCCGCGTTCGCTCCCATCTGTAACCCGATGCAGTGTCCCTGGGGACAGAAAGCCTTCTCAGGATACCTGGGCTCTGACAGGTCCACGTGGGAGGTAACAACACTGTGATCCATCAGTTATTATAATAAAAATGATAATTACACGTCGAGCTTCTCATAGACCCAACATCCCTGTGATGGTGTCACCATGTCAGCTGCAGGAAGTTTGATTCAAACTGAAGAGATTAGTTTATGAATCATTTCATTTAACAAAGAAAAAAACTTGTGGTTCAGTTTTTTATATTTTAGCTTCAGGATTCAAAGAACTTAATGAATCTCAGTGAGAAACAGTTACAGGATTAATGAGCAGTACTGATAGTGATGCTGAGGCCAGCGTGATGAGCAGTAATATAATACTGGTAACATAAATTTGAACTTTACAGAAGCGTTTACTGGTTTCAGCCTTGTTTCATGAGGATTACACAACTTCTCGTCTTTCAGGCGTACGACGCCACCGTGTTGGCCGCCTCCTACTCCGGCCCTCAGCTCGACATCCTCATCGATCAGGGCCGTGACGACCAGTTCCTGTCGGCCAGCCAGCTGCTGCCCGACAACCTGATTGCCGTCTGCTCCGAGAAGAAGATCCCCGTCGTCTTCAGGCTGCAGCCGGTCAGTTCCTTTGCTCCTTTCAAAGTAAAAGCACAGATTCTTCAGTTAAATCTCGGGGAGACTCTGATGTGGACATTTGGCATGAATTGTCTTAAAATGTCTGCACACTGATCAAATCCATAAGATCCATAAGTGATCAAATGATTATTTTAATAGCATGTGCGCTTATAATCTTTATTGATGTGAAGTCAAACCCAACCCACTTTAAATCATTTTAATTAAATTGAATATGACTTAATTTATCCCGTTAAATAGCTGCGTGCAGCAGATGAACATAAACTCTCTTAGTCACAAAACATTTAAAGGTTTTACAAACAAAAACCCATTGAAAATGAATTAGCATAATAAAATAAAACAGTACAGTTTGTAGCTTTTATGTTACAACTGTATGAGATATTATGCTTTATTATAACTTTATTGTCTCCATCTGTTTCTGTCACAGCAGGTGAACGTTGTTGTGCTTTTATTTTGATAGTGTTCTGTAAGGTTTTTATAATGATGTGACAGCAGGAGTCACGGCAGTGTAAATGCACAGATAAACCCACACTGTACTAGTCTTATTGTTCTCAGTGTCATGAAGCGAGTTGTCAGTTTAAAGGACAATGTCACATTTTTTATGTGCATCTTTAAACAGTACCTTTGGTCACTGAATCCTCCTGTTCATTAACACGCACGTTTCTAAGTGATCCATGGTTCAGATCCAGAGTTTATCTGACGTTAACTTAAGGCGGTGACATGAAAAGTTTTGTTAGGTTCCTTACGTTTATAGAACAATATGACATTATGCTTTTGGTGAACTTCCCACCCAGGAAAATGGTCACTGAGTGAATGATTCAGCTCAAATTTCATTAGTTGTACTTCTGGAAATCTGGAGTCAAGTACATGAATTTAGAATGAGTGAAAACAAAAAGTTATATAAAACCCACGTAAAACATAACAGAATCAGATTATGTTTGATGATTCACTTTCTGTTGTTCAGATGCTTCGAATATTTTAGACAAAAAACCTCCAGACGTGTAAAAAGACTTTGACCCAGAGCTGCGACAGAGCGTTTGTGGATGAACAGAACGTTAAGGCGTCTGCACTGACGATGTGACGCTTTGTCACACATTCACTAATCTATACACAAAACATGAATGTGTTTCCTCCTGCAGGGCTACGACCACAGCTACTACTTCATCTACTCGTTCATCAACGACCACATCAAGCACCACGCCAAGTACCTCAACGCCTGAACCGCTCCACCCTGTTGCCATCACACACCACCTTTCCTGACAGCTGCTCCCCAGTAACCCAGTGACATTTCACCCCCAGTTTGATGGTCCCAAGGTCCTGTGACCTGACAACCATCATGTGACTTTAGTTGTTCTTGTGTGGTGTGGAGAGCTGTATTTCCAGAATAAAAACCTTGGGTATTTATTTTGGTGGTCTGTCCTTGTTGACCTACATATAAAAAACAGCAGCAAGAACTGAGAAAAGCTGGTGACAGGAAAACAACTTCAAACATTCAGCATCTTCAGTTTCCATATTCAGCATGTAAAACCATATATAAAGACAAGAAAGTTGAGATGCTGCGTAAAATGTACAGAAACAACTAAACACAACTGCAATAATTTGCAAATCTCATAAATCCATAATTTATTCACAAGATAAATAAGGCAATTTTTAGATGTAGATTTTAAACAGCATCTCAGCCTTGTGGTCGTACGCAGCTACAAGTTGAAATGTTGTCTCTATTGATTCCCATCACACCTCTATACTAGCAAAGCATCATGAGTTGATTACTGAGTAGTAATCAGTCGACCTGGGAGCCCAAAGGTTGGGGCCTCAAAGCTTCACCTGCAACAACTACAGAGACGAAACAAACTGAAGAAGTGAGCAACAAAATGAAGATCAAACAACACGACGACAAAGAGACACAAAATGAGCAGCGAGAGAAACGGGAACAGAGCTTCAGAGCGTAAAGCAACAGCACAAAGGGACAAAACAGTGCAGCACCTGTGACGTGACCTCAGGTCCCGCTTCCAGTGCTTTTGGTTCTTAACCAGAGCATCAACCTTCTCATCTCTGAACAAACAGGAGGTGAAACCACAACAACAGCTGAGTCGTCTGACGTGTGTCCACACCTCCGACACGCGAGGAGGAGAACCCCACCCAACAGCTGCAGCTTCAAGAACTCCTCCACCATGAATACACACGTCCACAGACACACACACAGCGACTGAGCAGCTATTTCCCCCAGGAGGTGGTGGAGACCATGGAGAGAGCTGAGAGGAAATACTTACGTTGATCAGGTGACAGTAACATCACTGCTGTCAGGTGGACATGTGGCGTGCTTTGGTGTTTTTCTTCCTCCTGCAGGGCAAACGGTCATTAACACAAGTTTAACACATGGACACACTGAATACACAGTAAACACAGGGGAGTTCCATGATGCTGGTGAAGTCCTGGTCACAGCAGAGAAAGCATCCAGCAGTCACCAGAACAACATTATGAAGATTTGCATTTGAAACGTGTGGATCAAGATGAACCAGTTACTCACGCGTCGTGTTGACAGGAGGCTCCTTTCACTCAGTCTGAATCTACAGCACCTAGAACTGATCCTAACGTCTGTTTCTCTAAAACAGAAACAGAAAAAAATCATTAGCTCTTTTTCAATTTGCGCCGTGTTGTTCTGGCTCCGCACCAGCGACAGTTGTGGCTGGAGGCTTCATGCATTTGGGTTGTTCGTCCGTCTCGTTCTTCTGAACACGATATCTCGAGGACGCCTTGAAGAAACTCCTTCAAATTTGGCACAAACGTCCATGTGGACTGGAGGAAAACTGATGGTCAGAGGTCAAGCTCACCGTGACCTTATTGTAGTACGTGAATTCTTGTGACCGTCACAATTATAATAATACATCAGTCTTTAGGCAAAACTACAATCTATGTGTTACTGTGAAAAACATTAATATTGATCTTATACTATATGTGAGAGTCTGACAAAAAAAGATGTTTCAGACATAAAATAGAAAAACTTGAATACAACAAATTATAAATCATGACAAAATACTAATGTAAAAAACCGCAAAAAGAATCAAAGTGCAATCAGATTTTAAAAGTTGAAGATTTAATGGTTGTTGGTGCCACAGTTTAAGATCAAGTTATCAGCAGTGAATCAACAGAAGCTGTTTGACAGACGAGGTCTTTACTGATAAAGTGGTGAGAAATACAGTACAGTATATACAGTATTCACAGCAGTTCAGGTGACATTAAAGGGACATTTCATGCTGCTGTACAACAAAATTACACAAAAGCTTCACAAACAGTTACAAAAGGGTTTATGTTACATCGAAATCTCAACAGACCTGAAAAGAAGTCACAGAAAAATACATTTCCTCGCAGTCAGAAAAATACAAAAATGTGAGTACAGATATATACACAAAAGAAGGAAACCGACACTGCAGCAGGCTTTGAACGCACCATCATCACACTGGTGAAAGTTTAACTCTCTGCTGTCTCGTTTCAGATTAAAGGTGATTGAAAAGTTTCTCAGTTGCCAAAACAAAGACGTTTAAAGTGCAGGTTCTGTCGGGGAAGCAGCAGCTTTGGTTTCATCGCTTTTCCCCAAAAAACACTGAGACGACTGTAGATGTGAGTCGTTAGGCTCCTTGTCTGCAGAATAATCCTGATATTTCTGCTGTTTTATGATGACGAACAGTTTCAGCAGGCGTTCAGGAGATCAGTTAGGAAGACGGAAAAAAGAGGAGCTGATATTTGTGTTGCTGCTCATAGTGTCGAAGTACGGGAACCTGTTAAACAGACAAACACATCACTGCTTTGTCGAACAGGAAATCCTTGTGATAAATACTATGTACACAGGTTACAGCACATTTACATTAATCCGTTAAAGTTTTATCACGGGAGACAAAAGGTTTGTTTTGGCAACTGTCGAATCCAGAATCCAGTGGAAGCACTGGTTGGTTTTTATTTTACTGCTGAATCTTTAAAGTAGCCCAAACCATTCACACGAGCCTGCTGGTTCCAGAATGTCACACAGGAGACGCACAACACACACTGATCTGTGAAGCTGTGAGTTTAAAGGGGCAGTATGTAAAATATGACATTAAAAAGCTCTCTCACAGTTGTTTTAACTCGTGTTAAAGGACACGTTCTGATCCACCACAGGTCTTAGTGACACTGACCTTTCCTACTCTCCACAGCAGCCCTGAAGCTGTAAGGAACATTCATTGAGTTATTCCCTGTGAGTTTCTGTGACTTTAGTGAAATTATGTTTGATAACTAATGATGGAAAGGTGCTAAAACACACATGTAGACCTATTTGATGGGAGCCAGGGCATTAGGCCTGGGAATAGGCTGGAGGAAGACCCAGAGCTGGTGAGTCTAGGCTGGGGAGTGAAACTGTCATTTAGAGTTATGCCGAATTAACTATTAGTTGTTCCTGTTTATCATGTATTAATGGATGTTCAGACAACTATCACTGGATCACTGTGATGCTGAAGAAAACTTAAAAACATGAAGATTCTCAGGTGAGTTCTGCTCTTGAGGAGGTATATTCTGCAGACAAAGGTATGCTGTGGATCTTCTTCTTCTCTTTACTCTCTTCTCTTCATCAAAACCTGTTCTGGCCTGTTTTAACTTCCAGCTGCTCTGTTTCTCTTTCTCTAGAGCAAATGCTTTGACTGATTCACTAAAATGAGTCTGTAAATGTGGGGAAACTCTTCATCCTGCCACAGACTGAATGAGCTTCAGACGTTTCTACAGTTACAGCTACAGTTTCTTCTGGTTTCCAGCAGAGGCCGATAAAGGTCAACTGTTACTCACTGCCCCTTTAAAGTCCTGGTTTTCTTCCAGGTCTGCACCGTCACATAATTCAGAAGGCCATCTGGCATCTCCCTTGTTCTCAAACACACACACACACACACACACACACTGCTGACGTAGCAGGCTGTGGAATGAAGTATCAACAGTGTAGTAAACCCAAACCTACCCTGAGTCAGAACCTCACACAGCAACAGCTCCAGGATCTGGATGAGATTCAGTTCACTACATTTTTCACTTTTGGTTTAGAGTTTTTATGGTAAAACAAACTCGTAGTGTTTCAATCGTTGTAGGAGTTTTTAAAAACCTAAATCACATCAGACTGTTAGACCCCATTTATACTTGGTTTTAAAATGCTCCTTGTGCAATCAGATCACAAATGGACAGCACTAAAAACAAGTGTAAACGGCCACCAGGACAGACTGGGATCCCATCAGGTACAACGGTGACGTGTCTCAGCCGTCCACCTGTGCTCGGATCACCGCCACGTATTTTAAAACCAAGTGTGACCGGGGTGTCAGAGCCGGGGGTGTGGCTATGTGAGACCTTATCTCCACTCATCCTGAAAGACAACAACTTAAATACACAACTCTGACATTTATCAAGTGTCTCACAGTGCAGAAGCCGACAAAGGATCAGTGTTAACATACGAATCAGAGGTGATCAGTAGTCTGCTGCACCAGCTGAATCTAACTGGTTTAACTGGTTAGTTTCACAGGAATTCATGGAGGTTCTGCTTCATGTCCGTCTGATCTCCTTAAACCTGATACTCCGCTGTCAGAATGCAGGGCTCCCGCTCTGTCAAACCTCAGTTTGTCTATTCTGTGTTTGCCACTTCACTTCAGTGAGGTTTCTGATGAATTAAAACAACTAACTCCAGTTACCACTGTTCTGACACAGCTGGGGCAACAGGCTGCCGGGCTTTAAGCTTGGGGATGTATACAGTCATAACATGTGTCAGTGGTGTACTCAGTACATTTACTCAAGTACTGTACTTTTTACTGGTTACGGTTCAGGTTAACACGAGAACAAGATGAATCCATTTTGTCTTGTCAGTTGTTCCACTTTAACCAAACATTGATTTGGATTTAATTAACCAATGTTGGTCAAGTAATCAAATGTGGACATTTTTTATAAAAACAGAAAAAAGTTGTTGGATAAAGTTTTTAAAACTCCAGCTCAAGCAGCTGCAACACTGATCGTTGACGATATGTCATGTATTTTGCAGGACTGCTACTTTTAATACTTGAAGTAAACGTTTCTGTACTTTTATCTTATGTGGAATTTTAAATGCAGGACTTTTACTTCTTATGGAGTACTTCTACATAGTTCTATATAGTACTTTTACTTGAGTAAAGTGAGTACTTCATCCATCACTGATATTAATTCACAGACAGGAGAAGCTGATGAAATGTACAGTATGTCACCCAGACCCTCGGCTGCGTGGGAAGTATTACTAGTATTCTGCTTCTGTTTTGGCACATTAGCAAACTGCATCTCATAAAAACCCTGAAGTGAACAGACCTGCTGAAGTAGTTTCACAGACGAAGGCCTGTTTTCCCTCCATGAACACAGATCACCGACGTGTGTGTGAAAGCATAACGAGCGAGAAAAGACCAAGAGTTGATCAGACTGGTTCCCTGGACTCGTTTCAGTCCACGAGAGGCTTGATAAACACAGATTAGTGTCCCCACAGTGGTTCAGGGACATGCAAAACGCTCCACAAAAGGTTATAGGAAAACTTTTAGAAAACATACATAATTATACCTAAAATATATTAGAGAAAATATTTTTGGGATATTTCTGAACGTGTACAACAAGTCAAACGCCTCCGTTCAGCCTCTCTTTATATTATAAATATCTTTATATTTAAATACAAAGTGTGGTAAAGTCGTCTCCTCTGTGTTAAGACATATTTCATTTGATTCTCTTCAGGGAACCGAGAGCAAAACTCCAAAAACCCACACACAGTAACACATCATCTGAAAAGTACAAACACATCCCGATAGCTGATGATTTGTAAAATCATTTTGTTTTTAGCAGACTGCATGATGGTGCTGCTCCACCAGCTCCAGCAACTCTAAATCTAATTTAGACTGAAATCCCAGGCTTTTAAAATGAGATTTCTAGAATAAAGTTACAATGTTTTTTCTATTTTCTTGAAAAAAGGAAACTAAATAAGTCATAATACAACATTTAAGTTGTAGTTTTATAAAATAAATTGTAGTGTTTCATGATAATAAATGTTTATTGTAAAATTAAAACTTTATTTAATATTTTATGACTTTTATATCATACAATTATGACTAAATCTCTAAACCTTTACCTTGTAATTTTAATATTTATAATCACAGTTCTGGAAAATATTTTAACTTTATTCTAGAAATCAAGAATATTTGTTTCCCTCTCCACTGGCCTCTAAAACACATCATAAAACCAAAGTGGAGTTGTGTTTATGCATGTTCACATGGTTCATTTTCACTGACTTGCCCCCTGAAACTGATATAAAACATCATTTAAGGTGAGAAATCACTGTTTTCTTCCCTCTGATGAATTAGTAAATTAATCCACTTCTGTCTGGTTTAGTTCCTCTGGCACCATTTTGCATCCTTAAATACAGTAAGACGGGACGCAGAATGACCTCAGAGGCGTGTGGTAGCATAGTGTGAATTCATGCATAGATCCAGGTGTGTGTTTGTAGTACGTGACGGTCAGAGGAGGCTCCGTCCGTCTCCGCTGCTCACGTCAGGGAGTTCTGTTTGGACGAGGCCTCGTCCACCAGAGCCTGCACCGTGATGCACACCTTCACCAGGCCTTTCTCCTCCAGGATGTGGTGAGGAAGACACAGTTGGTCCTGAGAGGCCAGAGACAGAGGAAACAAAGAAAGGTGGTGCAGAAGCAGATTTAGGGGTAGAAAAAAGACAAGGGTAAGCACAGGATTAGAGAGGATGCTTAGAAATGTGAGGTGTGTTTTGTGAATACCTCCAAACTGTTGACTCTCACCTTCTCCTGACACCGTAGGTTACTAAACTTACAGCTCTCACAGTGATCACAGCACTGTACCGTAAAACACTTACTGGTTTTATAATTTCTCAGCTTCATGTTGCCTGCAGCTTCACATTTTATAATAGAACAGTTAGATGTTGTTTTATTTATTTCAGCAGTAATGCAATAATACAAATCCTGCAAATATAATAAAGGTTTAGTATTTCTGAAACCGAGGCCGAAACTTCCAGAAGACAGAACTCAAATACTTGACACTCATTTTTCATTTCGCAGTTTTTTCCAAGTTAGTCCAAGCTGTACATTTTGTAAACATTACACATTACACCTGTTTTTTTGCACATGTCCAGTTTTGGTCCAAGCATGATCGAGTGAGTGAACCCTGACTGGGTTAGCTTCTTCAATTACAGGGTTTGTTTTCGTTTTTTCAGAGGTTGGGACATAGACAGATGGTCTAAACTCTACTGTCCCTGAAGGCCTCACAACACGAATGAGCCTACACTCTGTACTGTACCTGAATGCAGCAGTAGCTGACAGACACAATGTTACTTTCACAATGTAAAAGCTCACGGACAAAGGTGAGTGATACGTCCTCTTACAACAAGAAATATCAGATTTCTGGGTCTGGGCTACTGAATTGAATTTGTGGGAGTTAGGGAGCCGCTATTATTAGCAGATGATTCTGAATGACGTGGGGGACATATTAGGTGACATGTTTGTTCCACCGTTTTGGCTCGGTTTCAGAACAGTTACATTCCTACAAAAAAACACAAGTATGTTCTTTAGTTTTCAAAAATATTGCTAATTTGATAAAACCCAGACAATTCCCACATCCCCCCTTTTGTATCCACCAAAACAAACAAACAAAAACACAAACTGAGGTATTAACCAAACGATTGTTCAAAAACAGAAGTCTGACCAAACTGTGGATTTGCAGAATCGTTACACCCCCAAAATAAAAAATAAAATGTGTCAGGTCCTTGTGTTTGCTTTGTAACTTCTACCTTAAACAATGACACTATAACACAGACAATGTCCCTAAACTGCATTTATTTCACTTCAGACTTTCACACTGTCAAATATCATACACAAGCCGTAAAAATAATCCGTCTCACACATGAATTCTTCTCATCCATCCAACACAAAGTTGACAAATCTGTGCAGAAAATGCGGCAACAACAGAACTGAAACATTGTGCAGCGAGAATTCACTTAAATAACCGACATTCATACATGTAACAGAAATCAATATTTTATGGTGCTGAGAGTGACACAGCTTCTGTGTATCTATGTATCATAAATACATGTTTTCTGTTTCTATAACATCAAAATGTGAAGGCGTCTGTATTCACCCAGTCTCTGTTGATTAACTCAACAACAATGATGCCTGAAAATATCCACATTCCTCAGTTTTAAATCCCCCCTCTAAGAAGAATAACATATATATATTTAATTTCATAAACTCTTAGCAGACTGTAGACTGTAGCGTCTGTAGCCCTTCAAATATTCTCCAAAAACACTGACATTGCATATCAGGATATAGTGAAGTTGGCTGATGTGAATTTAAATAAATTATTAAAATAAAGACATAAATAAATCCAATTCACAAGTTTCAAACCATCACACTTAAATAGTATAAAATAATTATTTAGCCAAATAAGACACAAAATAACACCCAACTGATTAACTACTAAGATATGGCTTCCTCGTCATCACTTAAAATCTCACCTTGGAAAAATACTGTTTGTGCAGCTCTATCATTTTGGGCCACTGAACATCCATTCATCCATGCAGGGATCATGTGCTTCTACAGTTTAATCATTGTGAAATTATGTGAACAGCAATGAAAATACAGCTTCAAGTCTTTAACTGTAGTCACACAGAAACTACAGATTTAAAATGTGCAGAGAACCGTTGAACTGAAACTCAGTGAATGAAAATATTCTTATTAGCTTTACTAAAAACATCTTTGCAGCGTATCCCCAGTGATAAAACAGCACTGTCTGGCAGCCACATTGGAGGTCCTCTACACATTAAGACAAATCAAATACTACTTTACTACCTAAAGGCCAGTTCATGGTTTCTGATTTCCATCGGATCGACAAGAGTTGGGTCTGCGTTCACCATAAATATTCCACACATGCACTTTACAGGACACGATGGCAACGTCTGAGAGGAAGAGGAAGAAGAAGAAGAAGAAGAAGAAACAACAAGCAGAAGAAGAAAAAATAAACTGAAGCAGAAGATGAAGTCGTTTTTGGGCTGCACTTGAACGACACAAAGAGTCCACTCAGACCCTCACGGACTCTTGCAGACGTGGACAACATGAACTGGCCTTTAGTAACACTGTTAAATACTCACTGTGCAGCGTGTTCATCTCTAATCATCTGAACTCTCATTTCGTCAAGATAAGGGAGAAAACACTGATTCTGTTTGATGTTTTTAATGCTTCTCTGTTGCCTGCTGTTCTTCTCTCTCTCCTCTGTCCACTCACCCCAACCGGTCGAGGCAGATGGCCGCCCACCCTGAGCCTGGTTCTGCTGGAGGTTTCTTCCGTTAAAGGGAGTTTTTCCTCTCCACCGTCTCCTAGTGCTTGCTCATGTGGGACTGTTGGGTTTTCTACATTATTCTGTATATATATATATATATATATTCTGTGTAAGGTCCTAAACCTTACACTGTAAAGTGCCATGAGGCGACTTTCGTTGTGATTTGGCGCTATATAAATAAAGTTGAAGTTGAAGAAGAAGGTGACTGAAACCAGATTGTGACCCTTTTTTTTTACGGATCACATGTTCCAGCGCTGACTTCAAGTAACCTGCTGCTGCATATGTTTTTCCATAAAGAGTTTCAGTGTCAGTTTATTGCAAAGACACCACATGTCTGTGAGAAAATCAAAGGAGCAGAGGCGCTGGCTCATGCCGAGACTGTATTCATATCACATGGGACAACTACACCATTTTTTTGATCCCACACAGGGAAAATTACCACGTTATGAAGTTTGCTCCTGAACTATATTCATTTTAGTTTCTTGGAAGTTAGGTTTGTGTGACCGTACTCACGTTTGTTGATGTAATTGTCAATTATCCTACAGAATTGTTCATGGATAGGTTCCAATTTTATCCAGTCTATCATGAAACAAGATGTACGTGCACTTATGTGCAATGAAAGTGTTTCTGGTTGCTGTAATTGTCCTGTTCATACAGGCTGCAAAGAGATTTCAATGTCTAAAGCTCAGAAAGCACAAGTTCAGTGAGTGTCTTACAAAGTTACAGGTGGTTTTAGGACCAAATGTGTTAAAGTTCAGCAAAATCACAACTGTAGTTTTAGTTTCTGAGGTATGAGATGAGATCACAAGTCAAAGCTCAAAAGATGGAAAACCATTTGTGTTTCATGTATTAATGTGAGGAAGGTGACAGTTTCTTCATCACTCCACATGAACATCACTGAGGCCTTTACATCACATGCTTTATTCATTCACTAAGACTGTTTCCACTGTTGTCCTTCCATCACAGCCAAATGGAAGTGAAAACTTACGTATGATATTTAAAGATGTTTCCTGTCCGAGCTTTTTCATTTACAAAAAGACGATGTGTGAAAAGAGATTTCCACGCTAAAAACTTCCAACACACTTCAATTGATTAAGACAGACTTTTTAAGCCTGATTACAGCTTGTGTTAAACCTTAGAAGTAATTTTTCCACAGAAAGAGGACTACTGAGATTTAATCACTACTGAGTCTTCTGTCTCTTCCACTGAAGTTAGGAAGAAATCTCTTTGCATCCAGAATGAACATGACGAACGGTTACAGGGATTCATGTCTAATTTTGAGCATCATATTTCCCATGAGACATAAATACAGCAAAAATAAGGAGGAGGAGACAGGTGATTGACAGGAGGCTGTTGTCACGGTTACGTCAGCTCACTCCAAGTATAGGCCACAAAAAGCAGAACTAGGCAGAGGATGTGTACCAGGCTTGAGCCAATAAGGTCCCAGATTTGCCAGGCAGGAGGCGGAGTTTGAGTGGTGACTGACACCAACAAGGGGGTGTCCGACGCCCCGGAGGAGACGCGGTTTGGAGTCGAGAACGTCTCTTCCCGTTTTCTGTCCAAATAGGTTGTATCCAAGGCAACCAGCGCCCGAACTGTGGCATGAACCGGCTGCAGACGGCACTGGGTGATGTCGTAGGGCGAACAGAGGGAAGACTGGTGCCCCCGTTAGGAAGTGAAGGTGAAATAAATGAAGGAAGGGTGGAGGTGGAAACAAGACAATGAGGGAGGGAAAAGGAGGGAAAGGAAGAGAGAAGGAGGAAGAGGAAGAGAACAGAGGGGAAAACAAGGGCATTAAAGCGGAGAAGGGATATAAGGAATGAAGGAAAAGAGAAAAAAGGAGAAATGAAGAAGGAACAATGATGGTAGGAGGAGAGAAGGAGGTGAGAGCAGGAAAGAAAGTTGGTATGAGTATAACAAATGTTTTTAAAAAGACAAAAAGTAAAAAGGGAGAAAAGGATGGTGAAAAAGGAGAAGTGGGTAGAGGAAGAGAAGAAGAGACAGATAACATATTCTCAAAGAAGGAGAAGGAAGAATCCAAAAACAGACAGGACAGATGAGTACAAGGAGGAGGTGGAGGAGATCAGAGGTGAAACAAAAACAGGAGGCGGAAAAAGACAAGTGAAGAACATATATGAAAAAGTAGAAGAAAAGAGGAAGAGGAAGACGGTGCGATCCAGCCAGGAAGTAAAAAGAAAAAGAAAAAGAAAAAGCAGGGGGTTAACCAATGAACACAGAGGTCACAGGTGAGAGCTGGTGGAGGCAAGCAGGGGTTACCATGGCAATGAGCTGGGATGCTTACTGAGAAAAGGTGTGTAAACCCTCCCAGTGAGCATCCCCTAATGGAAAAGGTGAAGTGGCTGATGGGAGAGCCAGCGCAGCGGGTTAGCACAGCTAGCATGTTAGCACGTTAGCTCGGAGGAAGCGCTGAGCAGAAGCTGTGGCAGTAAAGTGTTCAGACTGCAGCCAGACGGCCAATCAGCAACGTCCACACAGAGGCTGCAAACAGTCAGCAAGCAGCGGAGATGGAGGTCAAAGGTCGTTCAGATACACGGCTCCGGACCACAGCGAAGAGAAGTGAGTGACATGGTACGTTTGTTTAGATGTAAAGAAAGAAGCTTTTAAAGTTACACATCTACATGATACATATATATATATATATCATGTATATATATATACATGTATACTAAACAATTACATTTAAACTTCAACTTTTACCTTAAGTCCCAAAATTATGAAAAAAGTCAGTTTAACTTTTATAATCGTCATCATTCACTTTCTGGTTCAACAATGGATGATAAGAATACAGTCATATTACTAATGATATGGCCCCAGTGACCAGACAACCAGCAGCCTGTCCCGTCCTCCTGTCTCTAAGTTGTTGCCCCGTTGGCTTTGAACATCATCATCTTCATCGATCATCAGCTTAAAGACGTGAGAAGCTCAGATTTTTGTTTCAGCTGTGATTAAACTGTCTGATAAGCACAAACTACAGGTTCCATCTGTCTGCTGCTCCTGTTAGCGACCTTAGCTTAGCATAAAGACTGGAAACAAGGGAAACAGCTAGCCTGTTTAGCCAGACACCCTCATGTGTTGGAATGAGGCCCCTCTGTTGCAGATTTTGAAGGAACAGCTGAACAGTGTGTGCAGACCAGTCAAGTTCCTCCGCACCAAACCCGCTAATCCATGTCCACGACGGCTGTGAGCCTGGCTTTATGCTAAGCTAAGCTAACTGGCTGCTGGTTGAAACTTTTTTGTCAGCTATTAATTTAGCATAGAGACAGGAGAGTGGTATAAACATCTTACTCTCTGTGCTTCTCCAGTCAGAGCCTGTGAACACTCACTGGTCAGACTGAGGACAGTTGTTCGGCTGCTACACCTGCACCGAGACACCGTGTACTACTTTACAAAGACGTCTGAACAGATGCAGCTCTGTTGTCCAGAAAAAGTCAAATCTAAACCTTTATATGCACATTTGTCTCTCTCTCACACACACACACACACACACACACACAGAGTAAACCCTGATTCACACTGATCGACTCCTGTGGTGATGGAGGAAGCTGGAAGCCACAGGCAGCAATGAAAGCAGTGGTTAACGAACCCGATGAGAACAAAAATGAGACAGACTGGGAAATTGAACCAGTCCTGGGAAAAGACTGAGCTTAAATTTACAGAGAGAAACTTAATTTGGGTAGTAAACATTCAGCTGTCTTTTGTGAAAAATGAAAAATATTAAGATCCACATTCATGAAACATTCAAGCATCAGTTGTGATTCCAGGACGACCACATAACAAAAAGTAGACAACTGCACTCATCGGTTTTCTTCCCAGAACTGATTCAGTTTAATGTCAGTGTCCTGCAAAAATCTTCAATTCCACCTCACTGATCTGTAATCGGTGTAAAAATCTGAAATCTTCACTTCTTCTCCTGACAGCCAGTTAACGTAAGAAGATTTTTGTAATGTTATCTGTTTTTGCAGGACACCGTCACAGTTCCCGTTACTTGTCAATGATGCATAACTGCTGGATTTCAGGGGGGGGTTTCTCTGATGAACTGGGGGTGTTTTCAGGTTGGTGGGTTACTCTTGAATCAGCGGCATCATAACCAGTTTGTAGGTATGTGTTCACATTAGTGTTGCAGACAACTACCAGTGGACAAGTGAATCACGCTGAATCTAAAAACCTGTGTGATTGTTTCCATGCAACTGAAAACTGATTCAACAGTTCGAATGTAAACTCTTAAATGTATGATTTAGATTATCTGGATCTTTAATCGTCCTGTCTAATAGTCCTCAGTGTTTGGTATCGTGTCAGAAGTTTTATTAAAATTACTCAGGTGAGCAGATTGTAGAAGAATTGAGTTGATACATGAAGACAACCCCCAGTTCAGAGAGACGGTCGTGCTGTTCTCAGCAGGTCAGTGGTGAGGTTACTGTCCTACCTGTGGTACACCGATCTTTCTGCAGGCGTCCAGGAAGTTCTCCACATTTCTCCGACACTTGGCCATGCTGAGTTTGGGCTGGAAGCACAAAGTCACACAAAAAGAACAATTTCCTTAAGTATACTTTTCAACAGCATTTATCTGAGAAAAATCTAAAAAGAAAACATGAAAACAGAATCTAAACAGTGTCCATGACCACCGAGGGAGTTCAGCAACTGTATCACAGTAAACAGACACAGCGGAGCGTCATGTTTCATGCACTTCGATTCAGCCGTGTCAGGGGTCTGACAGTCTGAGACGTACCACCGCAGGCGAGGGGACGTGGATGCTGGCGACAGAGCGCGGGCGAATGTGATTGGCCAGGTGGCAGAGGACAACGCCGTCCATCAGAGACGAGCCGAGGTCCTCGGGAAGGTCGATCTTCAGCCTGCTCTCGATGTTCTGAGGAGGAAACGACAACACAAACATTGTGACAGTATGTTTTCAGTATATTTGAGCATTATTTGAATCCTTTCAGAATAAAACTCAGCTTGAGTTAATACCTATTTGGGACACAATGGGTGATACGCCAAAGTACAGTACAGCATACTGGCAAGAATCTGGTGATATGTTTTGTATCGTGATAAACGGATTACGACTCGATATATTACGATACTATATGCAGAGAGATATATTGCTATTTTTTAAAATCAAATTATTTTATATGCTTTGCTGCATTAATGCACAGTTGCACTGAATCTGTATTGAACTGAATTCTATTTAAGTTCCCAGTTCCAAGTAAGCATTTCGTGGCCCATCTCACATGACTATAAGACACCTACACGTCAAATATTAACAGCGATGTCGACGTGTCGCTATTGTGTGTGCACTAAATGATTAGTAAACAGGAAGTAAGTGTGTCTCACGTCTCTCAGCTGCTCCATGAGCTCCAGTTCCTCTCGCAGCTGCTCCATCTTTCTCCTCATGGTGAACTGAGGATCCACAGACTCCAGACTCTTGTGGCTCCGCAGGAACACTGCAGAAAACACGACAACACCACCAGGACAGGAACGGTTACATGTGCACAGTAACCAGGTTAAAGTCTGCACACATTAGAACAACACAGAAAAATCTCTGAAATCTCTCAAGCAGAACTGATTTTCTGCCCTGTGAGGAGAAAACAGTGTGAAGATCAGCAGAGTTTCAAGCTGAGACAGCGACGGCTTCGATGTTCTTCTGATCCTCAGTTCAGTTATGTTTTTCACCCCTTAGTTACTACACCTGTCAATCTTTCTGTTCTTGAGCAGCACACATGCAGACTAACAGTGACACTGATTATCTGGCTACAATGACATCTCTCAGGCGGTTGGACATATTAGTCATAAAGTGAGCAGTCTGGTCCGATCCACACAGAGCATCACAGTTTGTGTATGGAGCTGTGAACCTGCAGGCTGATCAGAGTGACCACTGCTAAAAGCACCTACAATGGGCGTGTTTCAGAACTGACCATGAAGTGATGGAAGACGGTGGCCTGGTCTAATTAATCATGATTCTTTTGCATCATATATGGGCCAGGAGTGTGTGTCCTTCACTGGGGAAGAGATGGCATCAGGGTGCAGTATAAGTCTTGGTGCCAGATACCAGATGACACCTTCAAAGACCTTGTGGAGTCCATGACACAGAACTGTTTTGGTGTCACTGGCCAATATCAGGTGGGTTTAATGTTATGGCCGTATGTCATGCCATCAGATGACAACCAATCAGGCAATATTGGAATATCTGATTGTCAAGACTCAAGACCGAAATCTGGAAGAGGACTTAATGAAAACTGGGGTAACCAGCAGAACCAGAACCAGATTCAGTAACAGACTTCACTCACACCAAATCAGAACACACACCCACACATGAAACAGTCGCTGCCGAAGGCTGAATCACTCAATCACCTGTTTCCTACACACAAACAGTAAATCTGAAGCTCGTATCTGTGTTAAAACGGTTTGTGTGTGTGTGTGTGTGTGTGTGTGTGTGTGTGTACTTCCACTGTGTGGTCACAGCAGGGAGCTACAGAGCCTCTACAGTGGGTTCACATCCAGGTGTTTTTACACCAACAATCCTCACACATTGAAATAAAAACATGTTCAAGACTTATTTTTTTAAATAAATGATTTTCTACATTTGCTAACAACAGATATCATTAGACATTTATTCATAAATCGTAACTTGGAATTTGTCTGCTTAGATTTAGATCCATCTCATTTGAGTGAACTGTCCCTTTAAACTGCGGGTGCAGGTTGATTTAATTTCTGGTAAAGAAAGAGAGTAATTAGTTTGTTTGACTCCAGGATCTCGAGTGATGTGCAGTCTCTATGGGGGAGGTAATAAAGGGCAAGCTACTGAACACCCCTCCCCCCTCTAAATGTCTCCGTCTCTCTGCACACTCTGAGCCTGCAGCAGCTCCTCCTCTGATGGCTTATTAAAAGCATTTTCAAAAACCTGCCTTTGTGAATATTTTTTACAAATAAACTTTTAGTCCTGTCCTGAAACACAGCGACCACGTCATCGTTTCACACACGGAAACAAAGACGGTCTCTGTTTTACGAGAGGAATCACTGAGCAGTGAAAAGCAAGACAGGTCCAGCTCCTGGTCTGCAGAGGCTGCATAAAGGTTTATGATGATCCTGCAGTTGTTTATCAGCACAGATGCTTCTTCTCCTGCAGAAACGCTCGTGCTGCCACCTGCTGGTGACCACGTGTTCTCTCCACACCCCTGCAGCATCCCTCAGTGCACTACAGTGCGTAAGCTTCACCACACTGTGGTGGTGTCAGATCACACATCGAGCAGCTCTGATTTACACCTTGAGAATCATGGGTATTGTAGTGTTTAGAGTGAGTCCTCCTAGCAGCTCTGCTAGGTCCAGCAGCACGTTGAGCTGAATGCTAACGTCAGCATGTTTACAGGCTCACAATGATCAGGAGGACATGTAGACGTTTGGCAGCTATAACCACGCTCCCCATGTTCGTTTACCATGTTTGCACGCTAACATTCATTATACTAATCATATACTTTTAGTTAGTTATTGTCATGCAGAATTTAAATCTACCTATTTACTCACTTTTACTTCATTTGTATTTCTACATCTAATTCCTCCATCTGCAGCTTGTTTCTTGTGCCGCTGTATGTAAATTAAT